>JBBPKI010000867.1:0-16925 GCA_038089155.1 Nevesoporus exiguus
GTTCCTCTCCTCTAATACTCCGCCAGAGCCCAAGGCAAATAGAAGCTAATGTTCTCTATGGTCCAAAGTCTGCCTTCTGCCTCGATGAACGCTGTGAGCGCCTTGAGAGAATCCCTTCACCACTTTAGAGCTCCTCTTAGTGTCAAATCGCTTGCGCTCAGAGCTTTCCCATGACCCTGAGTAACTTGTCGCTTAAGTGCTCAATCGTATTGCTACTCCTCTCCTTCCTCGCTCCAATAGACGGTGTTTGGTTCATCGGCGGAACCAGGAACCCATGTTCCTGCGGTTCCAGCTGGTATGCAAGCCGCCCAGGACAGTAAACCGTCTCCATCGGTATCAACCAAGACGACATCTCCCGTGGACTTATTTTCGACTCGCTCTACAACCCCAACTTCCGCCCGCGCGAGCATACATCAGAAATATTATCTTGTACATCAAGAAAAACTCCTGAGAGCGTTGTGGATGGATCAGACGTGGACGGTGAGTCATCTGTGTCCCCGAAGCAAGGCCGTTCCTGACCTTGTATTGACAAGGTCTGTCGTTGTGGGAGTGTCATATACGAGGCAAGGCCTAGCAGGTCGTATCAACTTCTGGGAGTTGGTTAGCCAAGTCATATTGGAGCGTTTCTGCGTGCCAGCGCTGAAGTCCGTCGTGTTCAGTCTAAGGCATGGCGCACCTCGTGCTTTCATGTGCCGAGCGAACAAGCAAGTTGTCAGGAAAGCCTGCGTTCCAATTACTCTCTTCGCGTCCTGTTTTGGCCTCAGTGCTGTCGATACGCTCTGGGAGCAAGAGGCTCGGATGCGTGCATTCGGCGAGCCTGTTCAGGACACAAGTATCTCGACACCTCTTGTTGCTTTCTCGTCCCCCAGGACCGCGGAAGCGGCCTCAAAGTATCTGTCCACAATACCCAGGCATGCTCCGGCACTACTGCGTACCTCGTCCAGCCCTGCTCGAAAGAACGCTGGGATGTCTGCGTGCGTCGCCCCCCTAGGACACTGACGAACTCGTCCTGGCATGTTCGAGCGACACAGAAATGTTTGCGCGCGGTTGCAAAGCCTCGGACGACGCTCCACGAGTACCTCATACCAGCAACTTCGCCCGACACGAAGCATGAGCACACGGATGACAAAGGACAAGTAAGCTATCGTCGAGTACCGTATGGTATGATCGTTCACGATGAATCTCCATGATCAAATTGCGAAGCAGACTGAGTGGCAGATATTGTTGAGGTGCGGGAGGAAGTGGTTTAGTTGGCGATTTCTGTCTCGACCAAAGCCCACGCCAACCAGTCGAGGTAGCTGAACACTGCACAGTTGGACGCACACGTTGGATCTAACCTCGAAGCAGCGAGAACGGTAGCCTTCAGAGGTGGACACCTGGACACCGAATACGGTCGCTCGTGACATCACTGAGTGTAATGGATCGAAGTTCTTCAAGCTTTACGTGTGGTTTGTTAGATGTGTTTGTGACCATCCGATATATAGGCACAGCGATCCTGTCTGAGATTCTAGACACCCAACATGTCCTCCAACACCGCCAGAGCCGTGAGTGACATCGTGTCCCTCTCGAACCTCCATCTCTCGTCCACCATCGGCCCCGACCACTGGCACCGTACCCGCCCACAACCGATTCAGCTCTCTCTCTACCTCCACCTCGCTCCCTTGTACCTCGACGTGCCAGGTCGATCCGACGACGTGAAAGACTCACTGCACTACGGATATCTCGCCAAGGCTGTGGAGAGACGAGTTGGCGCGAGGACAGAGGAGGGATACGTACACCCGAGAGCGCTCATCGAGGACGTGACCGATGCAGCGTTCCAGTTCGCCAGGGACTCGGACGCGGCCATCGACGTGATACAGGCCGTTCGCGTCGTCGTCTCGCTCCCGAAACAAATCCTCCTCGCAGGGGGATTCGAAGTCGAGGCTACAACGTCTGCTGGGGAGCGAGTAGCGCAATCGTCGGTGAGATCGGGCGCGATCGTTCGCGTGACGGACCTGGTCCTCCCTGTTCTTATCGGTGTCAATTCCCCTGAGCGTCTCGCCAAACAACGTGTCGTGACCGATCTCACATTCTTCGAGGCCGCTCGCACGGGTGGCGGGGAGACAGAGGTAGACTACCCCGCAGTTGTCCAGGAGATCGTCAAGGCAAGTCACGCATGTTCCCATTCATTCCGACGGGATTCTTATGGACGAGGGACCGATCACCAACCCTTGGTGCAGGACGTTGAACGGTCGAGCCACCTCACGCTTGAAAAGCTCGTGTATGAAATCATTCAGACGGGGTACCGGGCGTGCGACGCCGACCCGAACCTAATATCGGGCGCAAAGGTTTCTAGGATCGAGGCGATTAGGGCGCGTTGTCGGAAACCGAGTGCACTCTCGTTCGCGGACGCGTCGGAGGTCGAGATGACACGTACACGAGCTGCACTGACTAGAGCCTAGTGAAATATACTTTCCCACAAAGGAAACTATTCAGTCGAGTCGATGTGGTCACTAGCTGAGGTTCAACGAAGACTGCATACACGAGAGAGTGGTGCCAGATGTTTTGTGTGCGAGCCACAGCCGCCCTGAGCAACCGATGGAGCGACTATCCGAACGAGAGGTCGCCCCCTGTATTCGGTACTGCATCTCCAACTACGGCCCTTGTGAAACACTTTCTTTCGCGTTACAAGAAACTAAACCATCCGCTAAAGCCAGTTGCCCATGCGATAGAAATTCCGTGTTTGGAAGACTTCCATCACGTGCTGGCCGGTAAATCTTTCAGTAAGACATTCACGAATTCACCGTTCACCGTTCGACGTTCGACATTTAGCGCTCAATCTGGTCTGATGTCCTGGCTCATAGTCATAGATACAAATGAAGGTCAGTCCCCTGGAGACGTCAAACCTTTTGCATCCATCATTGATTCGTTGCGCTCGATTGATGGCCTAATCCCTTTCCCAGAGTCCCACGCTTCCTTGTCAAATTCGAAAACATTAATTAGGGGTCAGCCAGGGATCAAAGGATGACTTGCTGCCAATGCGCAATGCGTACGTGGTCTGGTACGTCGAAAGCTTGCAAGCACAAAAGCCCAATGGATCCCATTTGCCCTTAGACACCGACCCAGTAAAGGTTGAGTGGGTGCTCCGAGCTTACAAACCTTTCCCACGCGGCCTAATTCAGGTGTAAACATCTTCAAGCGTTGCTCTTCTCAAACTGCAACGCTGAGCGCCGACTAGGTCTTCCCGATGCCTTCGGATGCCAAGTTCACCATTACTCATCATTGGTGACATTAGCCCCACCCAACTGGCGTCGTATCCAGTTGTACCGCCATGACGCCCGCCGCCTGCGGCGGCCGTAAACACTACACATGTCAATGGTCAAAAGGAGACCGCTCTCAACCATCACTTGCTCTCAAACACGCACCTTGGAGAACAGCTAACCTCGAGACACGATGAAGAGACCTATCCACCACTTTATCTACGACCAGTGGAGTAAAGTGCCTCCCGTCGAAACTGCCGACTTGTCTGGAAAGACGATCGTTGTCGTCGGGGCCAACACCGGTCTTGGTTTCGAGGCTGCGAAACATTTCGCGCGCATGAATCCTGGCAAGCTCATCATTGCCTGTCGTAATGAGAGCAAGGGGAAGGCTGCAAAATCTGGTGCGTCCTTGTCACTGCACGCGACACGCGTTGATATTGATGCGCCTGTTGTTGAGAAATCGAATCGGCTACGGGTTGCAAGACGTGCGAGCTTTGGAGTGTCGACCTTGCCAACTTTGCATCCGTGATCAGTTTCGCGGACAGGTTTCAACGTGACGACTGCCTTGACATACTGGTCATGAACGCAGGAATTTGGGCCATTGAGTATGAAGGGACTGTTAATGGCTGGGAGTCAACGTAAGTGCTTTGTCGTGTTATATGTGTAAAGTTGCTAACCGGAGTTCTAGCCTTCAAGTGAACCACCTCAGCACAGTACTCTTGTCGTTATTACTCTTGCCACGCTTAGTAGAGACTGGCCGAAAGTCCCGGAGTACTTCTCGCCTGGTAATTACTTCCAGTGAGGTGCATTATTGGGCGTCGATCCCCGCGGAGGTCTATAAGTCGTCCTATCCGCTTGCAACGCTCAACAGTCCGCAATATAGGACTTCGGGGTAAACTCGCCAATCCTACTGTAGCGATAAAAGCTAACAAGCTTCTTCCAGGCCCATGGGTCGTCGCTACTATGATAGCAAACGTGAGCTTTTACCCCGCAATCCTCGTCCGGTGTCTAATCAGCTATCAAAGTCTTGAACGTGTTCTTCGCACGCGCATTGCAGGAGCACATACCTTCTGTCGTACCCTTGAGCGTTAATGCGGTCAACCCGGGCTTCTGCTACTCTGGCCTGAGGACCGCTTTCCAAGGTTCCATCGCAAACGTGGTGATGACCCTCTCAGAGTGGCTTCTCGCTTTCACCACCGAGCAGGGCAGTCGTCAAATCGTCTATGGTGGGGTTGGAGGCCGAAACAATGAGATCCATATGAAAGGTGCCTACATTACCAAAGCAAAGGTCGTTGAGCCCTCGGATTTCGTGATCGGCGGGGACGGAAAGAAGATGCAAGACAACCTTTGGGTGAGCGTGTTTGCGCTACAATTTTTTGTCCGTTGTGACTGATGGTCTTGACTGCAGAGGGAAACTATCGAGATTTTGACCAAGGAAGCTCCGCAGTTGAGAGAGATCATCCAGACGCATCTCAGCCAGTAATGGCCCGTCCAACGCTCTTGTTCACGTAGTACGCTTTCTCAATTACATTATACTCGTTCGGTAGTTTTCGATTTAGATATGGGTTGAAAGCAAGTATACGAGCTGTGCAGGATACCCTGTGTTACGTGGTACGTCCTTATCTTTGACCTACCGCACACATACTCGGTGTCAAGGAGCCACTTCGCTGTTTATTGTTGCCCTGGGCAAGCACTTGGAAATGGTATCTATAAATGCGACCCCATTGACTGGCCCAGTGGCAGGCAATTCGAACTGTGGAACTCGTGGTGCTCCCCTGGTTCGCCTGAGATGCAGCTAAGGAAAGGATGTCGATTGAATGTAGTCATGTAGGCATGTGCACCAAGAAGCGTTCCTCGACGCCAGCCACAAATGCCTTGGTGACCTCGGCGATACGGTCACAATAATCGGTCCAAATCACCGTTCTTGAGAAACTTCATGACCGACAAACGCACTGGGGTCACAGTAAGATGTGGGATGAAACACTTGACCCGCATGATCGATATGGAAGTTTCCTTTTTCTATTAGCATTACCACGTTCATAAGCAAGCAGTCTGCTCTCTGTCAGGTACATGCGAGTCTCGAGAGTTACTACACGTGTTCACGTTGATTCCGACTTGAACGCATCTAAGGCTGGTCCCGTACGCCGGCTGCGTGCCTCTCCTGCTCTAGGCTCCCTTTACTCGGGGAGTGCAATAGACTGACACTCCCACCTCTGCGACCTGAGCCATCGATCAAGATGCACGCGTACTCCATTGATACGGCGGGGCCTCGGGCGAAGAACAGTATTCATCACGCTGCCACTTTTTTCCTTGTTTACCTGAGCCTCGGCTAGGAGTAGTGACTTGAGTGCTTTGAACATGTGCGTCCTGAACTCGACCTCGATTCTCTTCGTTTGTCGTATCACTCCTCCGAGGAATACTGCTAGGGGCCTGTGCTTCGAAATCGACCAACTGCGTGCTGTCTTCGTGTGGGACAAGGGGCGAATAGCTTCTGCTATTCCTGCGTTTCGTGTGAAATGGGTGTATTGTGTGTTGAGTGGGGTATCCAAACATAGATGGGTGCTGGCAGTTCGGGTCGCCCGGCTCACCATATTAGTGACCGCATTCTCCACGGTCCACCATGTGAGGGTCTGCTGCCAGTGACACCGCGGAGAGTGGTCAAGAATAGACCCACGTTCCTCGCGTGCAAGGAACTCTGCCATTCACCTGCTTCATCCCGCCTCATTGCTCCACTGCTGCCTTGACGACAGCCGTCGAAAGAAACCCTTGCAGGTATTTCCCAGTCAAGTGATGTCATCCCACGCATAAAGATACTGCTACATGTTTCAGCGTCTAGCTGATATTAGCCATCGCAGTCCCATAAGGAAGCTCGGCCACGTAGATCATATGTGGTTGCATACTGGATTGCCAATAAGCTTCCCGTTCTATTCCGACGTGGGCTGAAGGGTCTTATTATGCGTTAGGGTATATCAGGCGAGTGGAGTAGGAGGCATGCGGGGATTTACGATCGCTAGCATTCACATAACTGGTTCGCATCCCACAAGTCTGCCATGGCGATCTCATTCATAGTTTTTGCGTTCCTCTTGAGGAGTGCGGCGGGCCTCGATAATGGTGTCGCCCGCACACCTCCTATGGGATGGAACCCATACAATGTGTATTCGTAGGCCCTTCCCGTTCTCATTCTTGCGATTCCTCATTAGCACTCTTACAGATGCGACACGACCGAGGATAAATATCGCACTGCCGCGCAAGCCCTGGTCCAATCTGGCTTAAGAGATGTTGGCTACAAGTATCTCAACTTGTGCGCTCAAAGCCTATTCTTGCGGGGCGACCTGATCGTATTGTACTCACTTCTCGCACGGCACTAGGGACTGTGGTTGGCTAGCGCAAGCTCGCACTCCGTCGGGTGAAATAACATGGGACACGACGCGAATACCATCTGGAATTCCCGCCCTCGCAGAGTATGTTCACGGTCTAGGTCTTTTGTTCGGCTTATACGGCGATGCGTGCGTAAATTTTGTACAAGTGACTCGGCCATGGTTGACCCACTCGTCTTCAGTGGTTACTTCTCGTGTGACTCGTCCAACGGAGCGGAGCAGAGAATCGGAAGCTTGGGGCACGAAAGCTCCGACGCGGAGATGTTCATTAAGTGGCAAATAGATTACTTGAAGGTACATGGTATAGCACATTGCTAACGTGCGCCCGACGGCTTAACTACTTGCACGCACTCAGTACGACAACTGTTTTGCAGTGAGCCCGGACGAATTTTTGAACTTCTATCCTCCCATCCAGGAAAAGGTGTGATTGAATTTTTTCTATCACTCTAGTTTATCTCTCATTCTTGGACGGTTAGGATAATTACTCGCGCATGCAAGAAGCACTCAGCCAACTCGGCAGCAATATGGTTTATTCTATCTGCGAATGGGGTGTCCAGGACCCTGCACGGTGGGCCGGGGCTATCGGAAATAGCTGGCGAATCTCGTATGTCTACTTTCTGTGAGATATGATCAGAGTTGATCCAATACCTAGAAACGACGTTGGCCCACCGTCGTCCTTCGCGAGCCTGCAACGAATCATCAATCAGCTTGTCCCAGTCACGAGCTTTGCTAGACCTGGCTCATGGAATGACCTCGACCTGCTTGAGGTTGGCAACGAGGGTATGACTCCAACAGAATGGGCAACGCAGTTCGCGTTTTGGGCTGCTGCAAAGCAAGCTCAGCTTCTATAGCAGACCAAGATCACAAGTGCTAATGGCCTTGTTCTAGGTCGCCTTTATTGATATCGACGTACCTCCCGACCGCTCCCGAAGAAGTACTGAGCATCCTGGGGAACGAAAGGATCATCGCCGTAAACGTGAGAAATGTTAAGTGTTCCGATTGGGTGTCACAACTGATGTCGCATCTTAGCAAGATCCCCTCGGCGCATCAATAGTGTTCGTTCGGAGGTACACAAACAGCTTTGATGTCTGGCAGGCTCCTCTAGCAGATGGTTCGACAGTAGTATGTCAGTTCACGTTCATATAAACATCAGTGGAGCTTTACAGACGCTAAATTCACGCGTTCAAAGTACTGCTGAATTGGATGAACACTATGCAAACAATTATCTTCGATCTTTCTGATGTCGGCTTCGCTTCCGCTGACTTCACTGACCTGTGGACTGGTACCGACCTTGGCACTATGTATGGGTTCACCACTGCCTCCGTTGATGCACACGGTACGCTTGTCTATAAGCTCTCCAACGGTGTGCAAGCGACACCGCGCCGCTTCACGACCTACCTCGCTGCAGCACCCTCGAATATTCTCACAGGCGGAGCGGCACAACGGGCTATTGATGACTATACGACCGTCGTGGGCAACATCGGGTATACCGGGACATTTACCTTTGTCGGTGTCGACGGTGGTAACGGCGGTACGAAGCTGTTCCAGATCGTCTACGCGAACGCAGACTATACCTTTTTCAACACTGGCACCGACTGCTTGAATTGCAGGTGGGCGGAGGTGAGTGTGAATGGAAACGCACCGGTGCTGGTGCAGATGCCGATTTCCGGCCAGGTGCGTGTTCTGCTTGGCTTCAACCCAGTTTTTTCGTCAACTCGTCGATGTAGAACTGGGATCTCTTGTCTGTCCCGTATCCGATTAGTTTAGATGGATTCGTACCCGGGCCGAACAACAATATCGAGTTTGCGAACCCGAACGCGTGGGCACCTGACATATATAGTATTGCCGTGGAGGTGTAGGGGATTGGTGGAGACGATGTGGAATTGTTACACCAGTGACGTGTTGACAACGTAGGCTGATAACCCCTTGTGTACTCGGGAAGCAGGCATTCTCGGGACGATATCTGCGGCATAATAGTCCGATTCTCTGTTTCCTATGATTTTGCTACCGACCACAGGACCGTCGAAATGGCAAGCATGTGGACTGGTATAGGCCCACATAAGCTGGCGATTGAAGCGCACGACAGGGGAGAGTACAAAGTACTAGTTAGCGGATGATAAGCCTCTTGCCCTGTGTAGTTCTGAGCCCTTTTGCAGTCAGGTCAGTTTCCCTCGGTATCAGTGGACTGATCTCTGCGTGACTTGGAACGGCGTGTCACACTGCAGCGCTGACGTCGTACCATGCTTTGAAAGTACAATAAGTCGAGGCATCATGTGCCCGCGTGGGTCGGCCGTGGTTTATGCTTTCATGATTAATGAGTCGTCACACACTCCGGCAATCTCCCGTCACTTTAATTTGGATCGCAGTGTTTCTAATATTTAGTCATTCCCACCAAAGATCTGTTCGCCTAGCTGGGAAATGTCTCTCGTGCTCTAGCCTGCCTCGCCGCTCCGACTTGTATAATACCGGAGATCAAGAGTAAAGTATGTTCGACACCAGCCACTTGCAAGCTACTTGATCTCTACCACGACAGTTAGGTCGGGCCACGATAAGCCCTTCCACTCCCCTAAAAAGTTTCTTTCGTCATAACATAACAGCCCTCTCGCAGCGTCCAAGTGGCACTGCCTGAAATATGGAAGATCGTCCTCACTCCATTCAGCGGGCGACAGCTCGCCCAGAACACCTGTGCATCGTCCCTGTGATGCGTCGATCGTGAATCGCAGGTTATTCCTGATGGATGTGGTGCCAAGGTTCCAGAGATCTCGCACATATCCGTCATCCGAATGTTCGATATCTAGCAACCAAAGTATGTCCGGGCGATAGTATGTCAGAACGTTTTCTGCTTCAAGGATGTCATGCATATTGATCGTCATCGGCAAAATAGCAGTCGCGTCAGCGGGCGTATGTTCAGGCAGTGTGAGATCAATGCATGTTAAGCGTATGTTGTCCTCCATGAACGAGTGACGCAGAAGCCTGATGTTCGTTGCCCCGCTAACGGGATCCACGACAGAGTTTCGAATAAGATTGATCATGTGGGTGTAATCGTGAATGAATGCTTCATGCGAAAGGCGGAGGACGCCGGAACCGCTGCGAACGGAGGAATTGATAGGTAGCGTATAGGCTTGTACCAGGGTTGCTGTTGGGTGGAACATACTTCCTATGAAAATGCCATAGAAGGCGATAATATGCGTTTTTGTGAATATGAAGCATAGGATGCCATGGTCGAAGTGTTTGTCTGGCGGGACGTTATCCTATCGTCTGATGAGTGCACGACACTCAGCAATAAAGTTGGCTGCATACTAGTATCAGTGCTTCATTACTTGGAGGGAACCCATACAGTTGTCAGGTTTCCATGTCAAAGATCAGTCCTTGTGTCCCAAAGTGCGGAAATGGGCCATGGCCACTGCTTAGATGCACATGTGAGTGGAAGCTCTTTATCGGAACCTCCAAGAAAAGTGAAAGATGGAGCTGATTGGAGTCACCGTTCACGCGGAATTCCAGGAGCTTCCTGAATATAGCGGAGATGAACGCGAGTGTAAGACCTGTGAAATGTGGTGCTCACCATCGCAAAACTTCATTGTCTTCACTAAATACAATACAGAGTACTGGTCCTTCGTTAGATACCACAGAGCATGCAGACCGTTTGCTCCCATAAGACTTGCTGGAATCGCGGCACTGCTAGCGAGTCGAGGTCGTGCGCTATGAACCTGCGGGATGACCCGCGATCGATGAGCCATCTGCCATTTAGATTGTTTAGGGTATATGTCGGCAAATGTCCCAATCGAATCTGTACACTGGAGAGGCATCGTAGAGGCTGTGTTGTCCACGACCTTTCCAGTCGTTCTGATTTGATCAAAGTACGTTCGAGAAACTGCATTGATTGAAAAGGAAATGGGCCCGGGGGGCGAAGTACACACGCATTCGCGTATACGGACCTCCAAACATTAGGTTCATAACTAATTCCTTGGAATTGTTTTGAAACCTGGCGAGTAACAGCAGTGTTAAGATGGACGAGTTGATAGCAAGACAGAGTGTTCACCGTACGCAGACGGACGACATCCCGAGCACTGAGGAAGCCGAGTATCTTGCAGATAACCTCCACCGGTAAAGTAGACTGAGTATCCATCTTTGATGATGAGAACGGTGGATAAGCTAGGATGAGAGCCGGGAGAGCGGAGACCTCGACCCCACGGCACGCCACACTCGCTCCGGCATCTTCCAGTCAAGACCTTTGCCACCGTCGCTGTAACCCGATCGCGAGCCAGGAGGAACGTCATTCATTTATCTTTATGTTCTGTAAATCAACTCTGAGTTGATTTATTCTCGCTTTATTTACATTGAATAGGAAGACATGGCATGATCACACACCGCAGACCGAAGCTCAATCCTTTGTGAAAATCACCCCTTGCAACTTCGGAAACCATCATTTGACTCGCCTCTGCCCCAATAATGCGTCATACAAGCACGATGCCACGCTAACAATGTACACCCGTCAGTACGCACACCATCGTGATACACTTGTTGGAGAACAGCCCGCCGATATACCCGTACTATAGTCTACATTACTACATACTACATTTCCTTTTTCGGACACCGCGTCGCGTCGCGTCATGCACCGCGCTCCCGTTCGTCTTTCCTCCAGTCTCTTACCTACTCGACTGGAGGTAAGCTACACTACACACTCCTTGCACTCGGTTACTCACCTAGTACAGTCCTTACAGTCCTTACACTAGGTACATACATCATCCCCAGTCTCTTACCTACTCGACTGGAGTCCTTACAGTCCTTACACTAGGTTGGCACATTCCAATAACACTGGCTTGTGCTTGCGTCGTCAGGGGCTCTCTGAGTGGCTCTCCCGCTCGAGGGTGGTTTCAAGTTCGTGGATAACGTGAGGGTGGGCCGTAAGTTTTTGTTCCCGAGGCCGTACAGGAGCCGCTCGATTCATCTCGTGCGTCACCCACGATCCTTCGTACGCGTTCACCAGGTCCATATGGAGGTTGTTGTTTGGGCTGACATCGTCCCGAAATTCCATTGTGCAAGATCCTTCCTGAGGACGATGGGGTTGTGGTTTACGGTACCAACACAATTTCAGAGCAACCAACGACACCGATAAGTACCAGGGCTAGCCTATAGGAACATAGGGAAATCCGAACTGGTTACATCCGCCGGTAGAGCGATGATTATACTTCACGTGTCACGAGCGATATACTGCCAGCGCGTGCCCGTCGAAACTGTCGTAGATCGATCCAGGTCGTCATTAGCCAATGTACACCGTGTGCGTACTCTTCTCTTCTCTTGCATGCGCTGAATTGTTTACTTTGACGGACATTGCCCACCTTATAGTCCAGGTACAACCTCCACATACAGGTCTCCTGCATTCGTCTGATACATGAGGTAGCGACATTATATCATGGAGAAGTAACATTTTAGAGTTCATCGGCAAGCAATTTGTCCCGACAAAGCCAAACAGCCTGAAATTATATAGGCAGCGGGATGCGAGATCATTAGGGCTCCAAAGCGGCCCAGCTCGTGTTTTTCTTCCTATCATGGTTGCGCCCATCTTCACTTTTATTCCCCTCTTGAGGGCCGGAAGCGCACGTATATTCGCCTCGAACAGTGGAATCGCTATCACCCTACCTATGCGCTGGAACCCATACAGTGCGGGCCCTTGAGTCAGTCGTCCTTCACTTCTACTACATTTGCTCTAAATGCATGCATGCATGCTCTATGCGTGTGATGTGGGCAATGTAGTGGGGTTGAGGGACTTCGGATGCCGACACCTCCACACTCATGTTATCCAAGACAAGTAACGCCAATGTTTCGGCTTTCGACACGATTTGGTGAGAACAAGCAGGATTGCATGAGCGCGACGTGAAGTAATAATGTTCAGATGACCGTGTTCGAGTTTCAATCCTTGGAATTCTAGCGCTTTTCGCTTATACCACCCACTGCCATACATATGTCACACTCGCACACAAGGTCTTCAAGCACTAGGAGCGCCTCGCAACGGCATCCTCAGCATATTCTGCGAGTGTCTTACGCCATATCAGATGCGGTGGAACACTCGCTTTTGTCACAGTCGATGGAGACGCCATCGGAAATTCGTGAAACTCGTGAAGATGCCATTTTTGGAACAGGCACGTTCGTGTCTAAGGCCCGACTCCTACTGAGCTGTGTCCGATGCCCGCACACAGATATCGACAGCAACACCGTGGGCGCACGAAGAAACAAGGCGTTTTCATTGATGACATAGCAATAAAGGGTTCACCTTGTTCCACCTTGTGTAAAAATCATTGCAATTCGGATGACTTGAGATTAGGTCTTCTTGGTCAAATTACCCCTACGGGTTCATTAGCACACTACGACGGATCTCCCCTTATTATGCCCGGCATATCCATATCCGATGCAGTGAGGAAGCGACGTCATACCGTTGCCACCATCGCCATGTGACGATCCCCGAGTTTCACGCCAGTGATCTGATACAACTGATAAACCGTCGGGCGTGCGTAGAGTACGAACCCGCGCTGGTGTTTCCCCTCCGATCTCGCTATGTCCGATGTTGATGATTCAAGATTCCAAAAACCCGAAGTCTACGCTGAGGGAACCTGGTTGCATGGCGCGATCGTCACTGCAGTCCTCTACGGCATTGTAGTTGTCTTGTATGCCTTGTGCGCTCAGTCTCTCTGGGGTCGAATCCGCTCCGGTGACGGCGTTGCAAAGAAGCACTGGTTTTTCCTCGTTTATGTCAACTTCATCTTCGCAATAAGTACACTCTACATCGCTTCTAACTCACAGATGATCCAGCTCGGCTTCATAAACCATAGGGATTATTCAGGTGGTGAGTCCTACTCAATTGATCATGAAATAAATGACAAGTTTCTATCCACTACAGGTCCCAATGCCTATGAATTAGACACTGCGTCTGTACCTCTGAACGTTGCCTTTGTACTTTCAAATTGGTGTGCGGATGTGCTGATGGTGAGGATCTTTTGTTTGCTGTCTCTCGATAATAAACTACTGTTGCAAGATATGGCGTTGCGCTGTAGTATACAAAGACTGCAAGTACCACCTTGTCGTGACTTGGTTCGGGTGGTTTTTGTTTCTCGCATCCGTTGGTGAGTGTTCGTGTGTGAAAGTTTGTCCTACCGTAATTCTCCTGGAATTTGCAGCCACTGGTTCCCTCTGGGTCATCGTCGTGTCACGACCTGAGCAATCTACGACGGACTGGATGTCCTTCACCTATCTCTTCCCGTATCTCCTTGTCGGCCTGGTCACCAATATCTTCATTTCTCTTCTGACGGTCGTCCGTCTACTGTATCATCGAGCACGCGTCTCAAAAGTTCTTGGCCCCGCATACGGCACCCTTTACACCAGCTTTGCTGGAATCATCGTCGAGAGTGCTGCCGTGTACTCGACATGCTCATTGCTGTGTCTCGTACCGTATGTCCTTGGCAGCCCGCTGGCCAATGCCTTCATGCAAATACTGGGCGAAGCACAGGTGAGGCATCGCTAGTTCAGTTCCATTATTGTCAGCTCACTACTCCATCACTATGGACTCTAGGTCATCGCCCCGCTTCTCATCATTCTGCGCGTTTCTAAAGGCGAAGCATGGACGAAGAGCGGGGCTAACCATTTTCCGTCCTCCGGTTCCCGTACAGGACGTCAGCTGTCATACAAGCCTACCCAGATCAGCTCGCGATCCACGAAACTTGACGTCCAAGTCGCCCTCGAATGTATACAACATAGCGATCATGACAATTCTATCCGCTTCGTTGAGCGGGACGACAAGAATTTCGCCGTTTAAATTTAGTGAGTCATTATCCCTCTCTTACGTTGAAATGTACACATGACTTACCACGAGCCTGAACCGTAGACGTTCAATCTGGCTTTCATACTTTGTTTTTCTTTGCTCCTTGATTAGTACGGTAAAAGGCTTTTGGATGTACACCTTGCTGGAATCAGCAAGCGCGCTGCCACCCCGATCTTGTCCAGCCAGACTAGTCACCGGTGCGCAAGCGACGCCCATACGCCACAACCAGCGCATAAATGCTCTCCATTCCTCGAATACACAGTACCTCGCGCATAGTATGTTTTCCTTCTTATCCTGTGCTTGTTAGGCGCTTTACTCGCTACCTTATGTTTTTCCCCTTTTACTTGAATACATTCCGCATCGTATATAAGACCCACGTCTCATACTTAGACACCTCAGTCCGTTGCACCGCACGACGACTGAGGTGAGTTAGCTACCTTTCATATTTACTTACTTGAGCTTACCTGTACGCAGTGTCTCTCGACAGGTAATATGTTAGTCCGTCGCGCTCCCCTTTCTCGCACCAATATCCTATCATACCTATTCCCTCTACACTCACCCTGTTGCAGATCCTGTACCATTTTGATTAGAATGAATGATGCAAACATTTTTTTTTTTCGATTCCCTCTACATTCCCTGGAGAGGTCCCTGTCTTGAGGTTCGCCTGGTTCGTCTGTAGCCTCCTCCCTCAAAAATCAAATTCTGTTGATAGCCAAATGCACGTCGCGGAACGTATCGGCGCGATCGTGGGAATGGTAGGACTGCAGTGTTGGACTGATCCGATCTGTCAAGAGGTGCTAAGAGCTTGGTCGAAATATGAACATGCTACCTCACTTTCGTCGTCTGTCGCTGCGCTCTTCACCACCGGACAACGTGGGTATAGCCTGTGAGCACCCACACGAATTGCGACTGATGGTTGGCTGGGCGAGCGGCACCTTGAGCGAGTGATATTAAACGAAGAGTACAAGGAAGTTGGTCGTAAATATTGCTCGATGCGATTGTTCTAGAAATCTATCGCAGCTAGTAGGTAAAAACCTCCGTCCGAGGCCTACCATACCTAGTTCCGTTCCGCGCCCGCAGAAAAGCCTCATCCGAGTCTCTTCCTTGCATGATGACCAACTCGCGACACCCATTCCACGCCTCCCCTGCAAGACACTACGCACGACGACGTTCATCAAGACTCTCCGACTTCGATACAGACTCGTCTTAAAGATGACTTCTGTGCGATGGAGACGATGACACCTACATTGGCCCTGGAATAGACGAATGCCAGATCGAAGTGGTAGCCAGTGATTCATCGCTCTTGTTCAGCGACAAACGATAATGGCTACGTGCAGATTTCTCTTCTCAGAGTGACTGCGTGGTGAGACCCTTGGGCCCGCTCGTCTGGGCCAACCCACGCAGGGCACTCTAACCCCTCGCATCGCTAGCTCCACTTCTATTCTGGTTGGCTAGACCCCCGCTCGCTCGCTCGTCCCCCCGACTCCGCATTTGCCGTTACGGCTGGTGAGGTCGCCACATTTGGTAATCCATTCTCAGCTCTCTATCAGATGTCATCGGTTAAATAAGTCGGAGGCGCCAGCACGTCTTTCACACCAACAACCATGATCATGAATCCCTGGTCCATCCTCGTGCTATGCTCCTTTATCCCTCCTTCCTTTGCCCAGTCCAATGGCATGGATATGTCGATGGACGGACCCATGGACCTCGCCGTGGGCAATATGCTTCCCTATCTCCACTTTACCCCAGGTGATACAGGTGAGCAAATGACCTCCCGAAGGTATGTCTGCGACTGAGAACAGCAAAGTATGGTTTCTTGGCTGGGTACCGAAAAGTGCGGGTGCGATGGTGGGCACGTGTGTTGGCATCTTCCTGCTCTCCATAATGGAACGATGGCTGGCGGCGTGTCTCAGTATCGCTGAACAGCACTGGGCCGAAAGGTAAATCGCCGCCTGGCTTCCTCCTACGACGCCTCGCGCCATGTGCACTCATAAACGCCCCGTATCTTCAACACACAGTGCAGCCGTCCCGATCATCAAAAGAACTGGGGGTATCAATCCACACTCATTACCGTCCAGATCATCTGCACTGTCCTCGTCTTCGTCAACCTCAAAAAAATACAATGGGCATCTCCCGCAGTTTGTGCCAGAAATCGATATCACGAGAGGCATCTTGTTTGCAGCGCAAAGGTTCCTCCAGGTGCTCTTCATGTTAATCGCCATGTGAGTATTTGAAGGTCCACTGGGCCGTCTAGGCCCTCGTGACTGAACACGTTTGCAGGACGTTCCAAGCCGCGTTTATACTGTCGATCGTGGTTGGGTCTGGCGTAGGTGAAACGTTGTTTGGGCGTTTCTTGTCTTCCCATTCGGTGGATCATTGATCATCCGTTGCGGTTGTTGTGGCTCGCAATAAGTGGTATTTTGTGGTTGAGGACTTCGATTGCAATGTATTTTTTTGACAGCCCTCTGGACAATGTTTGTTTAATCTCAGCACGGT
>JBBPKI010000868.1:0-16916 GCA_038089155.1 Nevesoporus exiguus
TCAATCCAAAAGTGCAAAAACCCTTTCCATGATATTAGTGTTTTGAATCAATTATATCTCCATATTGTGTGAACCAAATCACATGACCCTGGGGGCAATTCCATAGCCAGGAGTATGTACTATTTATAACTCCACTAAAGCTAATTGTAATTCCCATGCTGTTTGGTGGTGTGCTTTGCACACCACCATCTAGGCCAACATGGAAAGAGTTTTTGAGGTCACTGTATCTGGGTGACAGGTGTAGCCCAAAGCACACCACCATCTAGGCCAACATGGAAAGAGTTTTTGAGGTCACTGTATCTGGGTGACAGGTGTAGCCCAAGGGTCAGAGGAGCTCCCAGGTCCAATGGCAGGTTCTGGTTCTTTAACTTCAATGGGTTCAGGCTCAGAGGACTCTCCTCTAGCAGCTTCTCTTCAGAGTGATAGTTCTAGTAGAGCATTATGACAATGTGGTGGTGTTTCAGGGGGATAGTTTGGGTTGGATGACCCAGTGACTCTTCTTGATGATGACATATTGACAGAGGGTTCCCTACTCTGCTGGCAGGAGGAGAAAAGGGAAAGTTAGACCTTTTGTTATGGAGCACATCCCTCTGGACTGCTAGTGACAAAGGTTCTTGTGAAGAGGCACTCATAAAGAGGCACAACATCTCACAAAGAATAGAGAGGCAAAGAGAACTGTTGAGGCAATAGTTCAGGCAGAAGCAAGTCCAGATTCAAGGGGGTGGATTGTGCAGGTCTAATGTGAGGTTTACAAGCAAAGTAGCTAGCTACTTATATAGTCAAGGAGATGCACACTGACCAAGATAAGGGCAGGCATAGAAGAAAGCAGAAGACAATAGAAGGAAGAGAAATGTGAAGGAACTACTGCAGATGACTAAGTGGATCACAACAGCATGTGAGAGAATGCTGTTAGAAGGTATCTGTCTGAATGAAGGCAAGATTAAAAAGTATAGAGTAAATAGGAAAAAGGAGACTCAAAGATGATCATGATGTAAATGTACTTCCCATGTGGGAATGGATAGTGAAGGGGAATGCAGATGGTAAGAAGGAAAAGATGTGGTATAAGGGATAAAATTGTAACAATATCTGGAGACTTGTTCAGCTGTCATGGAGGAATACAGTGACTCCAAAAACCAGTCCAATGTTTAACTTAAATCTGGTGCATGAAGTGCACCACAATCATATTAACTAATTACACCTTGTTTTGGTGGAAGGTATTGTAATATGAACCCTTGGCTACAACTTTGCTCAATACATTATGTAATCCTGTGCAAATGTGGCCAAGATATGACCATTACAAGATTTACTACCTCATTGGGCCAGTTTTTGTACTTTTTACTTGAGATATATTATTAGTACTTTGTATAGCCTCCTTTTGCCTTGAGCACTGCCTGGACCCTCCTAGGCATGCCTTCAATCAATTTCTGATACTCCAACTTGTATTCTTTCCCACTCCACCTGAATCCTATCACATAACTCCACCATACCCTTGGAAGGAGTCTCATACTCAGCAAGTCTTTTTTTGAGGAACCACCAGAGATGCTCAATGGGGTTGAGGACAGGAGACTATGCAGGCCATACCATGATTCTAAAATCTTGCTCTTCCAACCACTCCCTAACCTTTTTGCAAGTATGCTTTGGATCATTGTCCTGCTGAAAGATGATGTCAGGAGGATCGTGGTGTGGAGTGATAGACAATGGTAGGGTGGAGAGGATGATGGTGAGTATGATGATTATGGCTGCAAGACAAATGGCAGAGAAGATAGCAGCTGTAATGGGGATCTGATGAGGAGTGAGCATTTTGGCTCAAGGGGAAAGGGAGCTCTTATATTGGCTGAGGAGGACCAGAGCATGGTGAAGGTTTCACTCGGGTTCCTAGGTGTTCTCAGAAGTGGGATACCCTTTCCATTTGATCAGGTACTGGCAGTGATTAGCAGAGCCTTGATGAGAGAGTATAGCCTCAATCTCATATTCTTCTTTGCTGTCAGTAAGGTCTGGTGGCTTAGAGATAAAGTTTGGGCCATGCTCCAGTGTGGTCTGATAGGAGGATAAGAGGGAAGCATGGAAGACATCATGAATGTGCCACGTAGGTGGTAATTTCAGCTGATATACCACAGGAGAGAGTATCTTAATTATCTCAAAGAGTCCTTCTCTTTTGGGGGCTAATTTCTGTGATGGGTATCTAAGCTTAAGATTTGTGGTCTCAAGCCAAACCTTATCTCCAATCTTCCATGGCATAAACTTGGTGGAAAGTCTTTCCTTCATGAGTTGTTGAGTGGTAGTATGGGCAGCGAGGGGTTCTTTGTGTGCTTCAGCAAGAATAGAGAGTTGTTCTTCTACAGATGGGACAAAGGACTTTCCTAAAGGGGGATAAGCTCTAGGTTCATATCCCATCATGAGGAAGTATGGTGATTGGTAGGTGGAAGAATGTGCTGCAGAGTTGTGGGAGAATTCCACAGTAGGGAGTAAGGTACTCCAGGTACCAGGGCATCCTTGGCAAAAGATCCAAAGATAAACTTTGAGCTCCTGGTTGGCTCTCTCAGTTTGGCCATCAGTCTGCAGATGGTAGGTGGAGGAGAGCTTAATATCATATTGAAGGAGTTGAGCTAATTCTTTGGCAAAGGAAGAGGCGAACTAGAGACCTCTATCAGAGATACAAGAGTCATGCAGGCCAAATCTAGGGAAGATATGCTGGAAAAAGAGTGACACAACTCTGGCAGCGGAGATGGTTTTTGTGCAAGGGAGGAGGATTACCCCCTTCATAAGGCCATGGTCAACCACAACCAGGATGGAGTCAAAAGTATTGGAAAGCAGAAGGTTCATAATAAGGTCCAGAGAGATCTGTTGGAAAGGCTGTATGGTGGAGGAGGAAAGAGGCAAAAGAGGTGGAACCGTGGGGTGGGTATTTGGTTTGGAGGATTGGCAGATAGCACATCCAGCAATGGAATGGGAAATAAACAAGCACATGCCAGGCCACCAATAATCTCTAGAGAGTTGGGCATAGGTGTGAAAGAGGCCCTCATGGCCTCCAGAGGGAGAGAAGTGAAGGGATAACACAAGCTCATGATGTGCATCAGGAGGAATAAAAAGATGACCTTTGTAGTAAAGTTGGGGAGCATCATAGTGCCAGTCTGCAAGAGAGGAATGAGGGAAGAGGGGGAGAGACTTCTCCATTGCATGTACCACTTCAAGAACAAGCAGATCGCTGGCTGAAGAGCTGGCAATCCTGGAGGTCAGTGCAAGATCTAATGCAGAGATGATTTCTGGGTCGGAGAGGATGGGGTGGATATTGTCAGAGGATGTATCAACATTGTGACAGTGGGATAGTGCATCTGCAGAAATCATGGCAGTGCCCAGAAGAACAGTCCAAAGGAGGTGATATTCCTGAAGGAAGAGGCTCCAGCAAGCTTGATGATGCAAAAGTTTTTGTGGGGCTTTCATGAACAAGAGGTTCTTATGATCTATAAAGATAGTGACTGGGTGTTCAGTCCCTACGAGATACTGCCACCATTCCTCTAGAGTGTCAATAACAGCTAAAAGCTCCCTATCATAGATATCATAGTTGCACTCTACATCATTAAGGGTACGAGAGTAGTAGGCGCACAGATGAGAATCTCCATTAACATCTTTCTGCATCAGGATAGCTCCAACAGCAATAAGGGAAGCATCTGTCATAAGGAAGAATGGTTTAGAGGTGTCTGGAAGGGCCAAGACAGGGGCAGAGGAGAAGATATTTTTAAGGTGGGTAAATGCAGCTTTCTGGGCATCATCCCAGATCCAAGACTGGGCATTCTTGGTGAGGAGATTAAGTGGGGCAGTGATGTCAGCAAAGTTGGGAGTGAACTTTCGATGGAAGTTACAAAAACCAAGGAAAGAGCAGAAAGCTTTAATGGTAGATGGTGGTTGCCACTTGTCAATAGCAGAGAGTTTGACAGGATCCATGTGTACTTGTCTGTTTCCTACAATGATATCTAAGTACTCAATCTCCAGAGCATCAAAGGTGCATTTGGAGAGTTTGAGCATTAGCCCATGCTCTTGCAGGCATGCTAGAACATGACAAGTGCAATCAATATGATCAGGAAGGGTAGAGGAATGAATTCTGAGATTGTCCATGAAGATCTCAAGCCACCCTTTGGAGGTGATGTCTCAGAAGACCCAGTTCATAAAGGCTTGGAAAGTGGGTGGCGAGTTACACTGTCCAAAGAACATAACAGTGGGCTCATAAAGACCAAGAGGAGTGATGAACACAGCTTCCCACTGGTCTTCTTCATGAATGCAGATGTTATTGTACCCCCAATGGATATTGAATTTGGAGAAGTACTTTGAGTTCTTCATTCAATTGATGAGGTCAGAGACAAGGGGAAGTGGGTAAGCATTCTTGATAGTATGTTTGTTCAAGTATCTATAATCTTGGCAGGGATGAAGTGAACCATCCTTCTTTGGAACAAAGAAGAGGGGGGAAGCTTGAGGCAATTTGGACTCAACAATACATCCAGTATGAAGGTGTTCATTGACAAAAGCCCTACAAGCTTCCATTTCAGCAGGATTCAGAGTGTAGGCCTTGGCTTGTTTGGGGACAAAGGAGTCCTTTAGTTCAATAACATGATCATAGGGATGATGTGGGGGAAGGATGTCATGGTTCTTTTCTTCAAAGACATCTGAGAAGTCGGCATAAGGTTCAGGGAGGGTGACTTCCTTTTTGACATTTTGTTGGGCAATCTCTGTAGTGATGGTAGTTTTGCATATGGTTTCAGCAGAAAGCCATGTTCCTTTCTTGAAGATCCAACTCAATATTCCTGTTGACATCTAAATCTAGCCATCGGAGGAGGTATTGTTCAGTGGTGTCATCATGCATGGGGGAGGGACCTTCTGGGAAGGAGATGGTTCTATTCTTCCAGTCAATGGTAGGGTTCTGGTTGGCAAGCCAGTTCATTCCAAGAATGATCTGTGGCCTTCCTAGTCTGATGATCATGAAGTGAAGGGTTTCTGTTTGTTCTGGGAAAATAACAGTGGCATTGGAGTAGAAACAAATTGTGCCAGTCTGATTGGGAGTGCCATCTATGTTCAAGGCTTGTATGGATTCAGCAAGGGGGTGGAAGGGAAGACCAAGTCTTTTGGCCAGTCAATGGTCAATGAATGTTCTGGTAGCTCTGCAGTCAATAAGTGTGGTGGTATCGACAGTTTTTGCTCTATGAGAGAGTTTGATATGAATGCGAATAGACTTCTCTGATTCAGATGACAAAGTTACATGGGCAATTCTATGGAGAGGTAGCATTGACTCATCTCTCCTTCTCAAAAATCCTCAGTTACTTTAATAATGGAGGTGATGGATTCTTGGACAGGTTCAAAGCTTTGCTTTAGCTCCTGAAGGATCTGCTCGGTAGTCTTTCCTCTGGCAGTGAGGGAGTTGATATATTGCATCAAGTCATTGCTGGGCTATGTTTGCGCAGCACAAATCCTATTGGGATTGCGAGGGGGACGGGCTGGGGGAGAAGAAGTTGACTGGTTGGGATGGTTCCTAGTGGAACAGCCACTCTGTTTGCAAATGAAGCACAGCTTGTTATCCAAGCATCACTTTAATTCATCAGAAGACAGATTCAGGGCATTGATGTCCATAGTGTTGGGGTCCCTAGTAGAGGGAGTGTGAGGGGCAAATGATCTTTGAGGAAAAGTGCGAGTGAGAGTGGTCCTGGTTGTGGTAACAACTCTAGGAGCCATGCAAATGTGATTAGCCTTGAATTGCTCAACTTTGGAATACCAGTCGGAGATTTTTTTCAGCATGGTTTCTAATCCAGCCATTCTGGAGTGATGGTACTGGTGCAGGCCTTGTTCAAAAAGGCCTATCAAGGCAAGGTTGTTGGTAAGGACAGCTGTGGTAGACAAGATGTGAAATTTGGATACATATTTATGCAAGTCAGAGATAGCATTCTGTTGCAAAGCAACAAGCTTCTTCATGGCATCAGCAGACAAATCTACGAGTTTGAAAACTACCTGAAAGGCGGCTTTGAAGTCTTTGTACATTCCAAAGGAGGGGGGAGACTTATTCATAGCCTCTTGTTGAATAACAGTAGCCCAGGCAAGGGCAGAGTCCTTCTTCATATATGAGAGTGCGAAAGCAATCTGTTGGTCATCAGTGGTGTAGATCTCCCTGTTGATCAGAAGGTAGGTATCTACAGAAAAAATCCAAGATTCAGCAGAGGAGGAATCTCCATCATAGTCAGCAGGGATGCCAATCTTGATTTCAGTAGGCTTGGAGGACATATCTTCTTCAGAATCTTCGTCATTAGAGGGATCTGGAGAAGGAGGGCGATGGGGTGATTGTGAATGGATAGGTTGAACAGGGATGGCAGGTGTGGGGGTAGTATAGGCTGAAAGTGGGAGAGCAACAGAGGTATTGTGCTTGGGATGATGTACAATTTGAGGAGCAGGTGTAGCCCAAGGGTTGGAAGAAGTACCAGGTCTGATGGCAGGTTCTGTTTCTTTGACTTCGATAGGTTTAGGCTCAGAGGACTCCCCTCTAGCAATGGATCTGCAGATTGCTTGTTCTAATAAAGCATTGCGACAATACGGTACTTCAGGGGGATAGTTTGGGTTAGACAACCCAGGGACTCTTCTTGGTGATGATGTGTTGACAAGGGGTTCCCTACTTCACTGGCAGGAGGGGAATGGGGAAAGCTAAACCTTTTGTTATGGAGCACATCCTTCTGGACTGCTAGTGACAAAGGTTCTTTGTGAGGAGGCACTCATGAAGAGGCTCAACGTCTCACAAGGAATCAGAGATGGCAAGGGGGAACTGTTAAGGCGACAGTTCAGGCAGGAGCAAGTCCAGAATCAGAGGAGGTGGAATTGTGCAGGTTTAGCTTGGGTTACAAGCAAGATAGATCTACTACATTATAGTCCTGTAATGTGCACACGGACCAAACTAAAGGGCAGGTATAGAAAGTGATGGAAAGGAGGAGAAGGTGAAAGAACTACTGTGGGTGGTAAAGAGGATGATGATAGCATGCGAGAGAATGCTATTAGGAGATAGAGTCCAAAAGGAAATAATTAGGTAATAACTAAAACAGTGAATGAGTAGTTGAACTTGTCAAGGGAGAAAGTGACAAGGAATCATAAGTACCTTGCATGCGGATGAGGATACATACATGAGATGCGTTCAGAGACAGGGAGAAGACTAGGATGTAAGGATAAAATTGTAACAGGTATAGGAACTGTTGGTGGAGGACAGATAGTTTGGTGGTGTAAACACAACAAGAGGAGGTGAAGTGGATGGCCTGTTTGAGGGACATGGCATCCAGGTAAGTTAAGGTGGTTGATGATGAAGTTCCTTGCAGAGGTGGAAGAAGAGGAGGGTGAATTGAATAAGGGCAATGAATGTGGCAAGGAGATAAATAGTGATGAGGAGGCAGAGGAACATCCAATTAGACATCAACCATCAGAGGTAGTCTGGTGAAGTTTCTTATACTCATCTAAAATTTCCTATGCATTGGAGAGGTTGCTCTCAGATTCCGAGGTATTTTCAGATGATGGGTAATGAACCCATTTGATCAAGTATCGCCTTCTGGTTCCTGTTCCTTGATGGATGAGGATAGCCTCCACTTCATACTGTTCTTATTCATCAAGAAGATTGGGGGAAGGGTGGAGGAAGTTAGGGCTGTGTTCGGAGGTGGTTCTGTAAGAAGAGAGGAGAGAGGCATGAAAGACATTGTGTATCTTCCAAGTGGGAGGAAGTTTGAGTCAGTAGGCTATGGAGGAGAGGACTTGGACAATTTCAAAGGGGTCTTCTCTTTTGGGGGCAAGCTTCTGGGTGGGGTAGGAGAGGTGGAGATTGGTGGCTTCCAGCTGCACCTTATCTCCAACTTTCCAAGATAGGAACTTGGAGGTAATGCATTCTTTTATAAATTGTTGGGTCTTCTAATGCACAGCAAGTGCCTCATCATGTCCCTTAGAGATCAGGGAGAGGCAGGTTTCTAAGGCAGGAAGGAATGTCTTTCCTAATGGGGGGTGGGTGCAGGGTTGGTAACCCATCATTAGGTAGAACAGGGTCTGTTTAGTGGAAGAGTGGATGGCAGAGTTGTGGGAAAACTCAGTAGTTGGCAGGAGCATTGCCCAGTCATTCAGTCTTCCTTGGCAGAAGATATGGAGGTAGGTCTCTAGTTCCTGGTTGACTCATTCTGTTTTCCCATCAGTTTGCAGATAATATGTGGAGAACAGCTTTAAGTTGTATTTCAGGAGTCAGGCAAGTTTGTGGGCAAAGGCAGAGGCAAACCGTGGCCCTCTGTCAGAGATACAGATGTCATGTAGGCCAAATCTTGAAAATACCTTGGTGAAAAAGAGTTTGGCAATGCCTTCAGCATCAATGGATTTTGAACAAGAGATGAAAATTACCCCCTTCATAAGCCTGTGGTCAACCACAACCAAAACAGCATCAAAAGAATCCACTTTTTGGAGGCCAGTGATGAGGTCAATTGAGATCTGCTGAAAGGGGTGGATGGCAATGGAGGGGAGTGGGAAAAGTGGGGGTATGGTGAGGTAGGTGTTAACCTTATTTGCCTGACAAATGGCACAGCCTAGGATGAAGCAGTGGATGAATGTGCTCATTCTGGGCCACCAGTAGTCTTTGGTGAGGCATTGCTGGGTGTGGAAAATTCCCTCATGGCCCCCAAAGGGAGAGGTGTGAAGTGAGGAGACAAGGGTGTGTTGTGCAGGCTCTGGAATATAAAGTCAGGATTTGAAATAGAGGAGACCATTGTCCATGGTCCAGTCAGAGAGAGCAGAGCAAGTGAAAAGGGGGGTTTTGTTGGCAAAGGCAGCCATGGCTCTGAGCACAAGGGGATCATGGGAGGAAGAGATTTCAATGGCTTTGACCAAAGAGAGGTCTAGTGTACACAGGTCCTTCCCCTCCTCTAGGAGGTACTTACAAAGAGATATATCAACTGGGGGGAATGATGGACTGTAAGACATTGTCAGTGGAGATGTCAACCTCATCCTTGCAAGATAGAGCATCTGCGGGATCCATCTGGGTGCCTGGTGTTACCTGCCAGTTAATATGATAATATTGAAGGAAGACACTCCATTGGGCTTGTCAGTGAGATACATAGATTCTGAGGGGTACACATATAGGAAAGATTTTTATGATCAGTCAAGATGGTAACTGGGTGTAAAGTGCCTTGGAGGTACTGCCTCCATTTATCCAAGGCATCAATGACTGCCAGGAGTTCTCTGTCATATATATTGTAATTTCATTCTGCTGGGGCAAGGATTCAGGAAAAGTACATGGTGGGGTGGAGATCACCATTTTCATCCTTCTGCATCAACACTGCTCCAAGAGCAGTCAGTGATGCATCAGTTATAAGAGTGAATGGTTTTGAGACATCAGGGAGGAGTAGGACAGGGGCAGTAGTGAAGACTTTTTGGAGGGTATGGAAGGCAAGTTCCTGTTCAGGTCCCCAGACCTAAGGTTGCTTGGCCTTGGTGAGGAGGTGGAGGGGGGTGGTGACTTGGAAGAAGTCAGGGATGAACTTCCTGTAGAAGTTACAGAAGCTGATAAAGGAACAGATGGCTTTTACTGGGATAGGGGGGTTCCAGTTGGCAATAGCAGATAGCTTAGAAGGATCTATCTTAACAATCCCTGTGCTGATGATCATTCTGAGGTATTCCACTTCAGATGCATCAAAGATGCACTTGGATAACTTCAAGGAGAGGTGGAGTTTGCGAAGGTGGGCAAGAACTTTCTTGGTTCATTCATGGTGGGTTGGGAGGTTGGCAGAGTTGATTAGGATGTCATCCATGTATACATATGACTATCCATCCTTTGGCTATGTAGTCCCTAAAGGAGAAGTTCATAAAACTTTGGAAGGTGGCAGGGGAGTTGCAGAGTCCAAAGAACATCACCATTGGTTTAAAGAGACCCATGGGAATAACAAATGCCACCTTCCAGCAATCTTCAGGTCTGATGAGGACATTGTTGTATCCACATTGCATGTCAAACTTGGTGAAGACAGTTGAGTCCTTTAGTTTGCTGAGAAGGTCCAAGATGAGTAAGAGGGGATAGGTGTTCTTCACCATATGTTCATTCAAGTAGCGATAGTCTTGGCATGGGTAGAGTGATCCATCCTTCTTCAGAACAAAGAAGAATGGGGATGCTTGGAGGGACTTGGATGGTACTATCCTCCCAGTTTTGAGATGTTTTCCGACAAAGGCCTTATAGGCTTCTTGTTCCTGTGGGTTTAGTGGATATATCTTCGCCACCTTTGGTACAAATATCTCTTTTAGCTCGATGGTATGATTGAAGGGTCATGTGGGGGGGAGTAGGTCATGAGTCTTCTCTGCAAAAAACATCTTGGTATTTGAAGAACTCAATAGGAAGGGAGATAGCAGCCTTTGGTGCTTTTGCTGTGATCTGGGTTGAGAGGGTAGTCTTGCAAATGTACTCCCCTCTCATCTATTGCTTTCACTTACTAAGCTGGTGAGATATCTTCTCATCTTGATCTAGTCCTAACCAGTGCATCAGATATCTATGAGGAAGAGGGTCATCAGGGTTAGGGGGGGTTGGGGATTGTCTGGGAGGAGGACAGTCCTTTTGTCCCAGTCAATCTTGGGGTTCTTTTGATGAAGCCATGCCATTCCCAGGATTACTTGGGGATGTCCACATCCTATGATTAACAGGTCCATATCCTCTGTCTGTCCATCAAAAGAGAGAGTTACATGGGTTTTTGAGAATATCTTTCCCTGGACATTTTCTGTTCCATCAACATTGTATGCTTTGATGGGAGAAATCCTTCAAATAGGTGTGGTTAACATTTTGACTAAGGTGGGGTCAATAAAATTCCCAGTGGCGCCACAGTCCACTAGTGCTGTGGTTTCAATGCTTTGTGCTCCGTGTGAGAGAACTATAGGGACTCTAACTGCTCATTCCACAGTAGAGTTTAATAGTACAAGAGCAATGACATGGAAGGAGGATGTTGATACAATCTTCCACTCTAAAAATCCTTTTGAGAGCCTTCCTTTTTGGCTTTAGATTTTTTTTTATAACAGGTCTTTAAAACTGTGAGGACTTCCTCAGGCTTCTTGCCTTTCTCTTGGAGGAAGCAGGGGTGGGTGTGGCAGTGGTGGTAGTATCTACTGCAGAGATTTGTTGGTTGTGAGGGGTGCAGGAGGCAGTTCTATTGTTCTTCCTGGGGTGATTGCAGGTGGAACAGCCTTTCTGTTTGCAGATGAAGCATAGCCCTTCTCTGATGCACTTAGCCTTCTCTACCAGAGTCAGCCTGAGCACATCAATTTCCATGGCATTGGGGTCCCTGGAAGATAATTTGAATCATCTGCCTGCTCTGATGGACTAAATAAGGTTCTGCTACTTATGGAATTTCTGTGCATCAGAGATCCGTTTGGCTAAGGTGTTGGGGATGGTAGACTGCATGAGGATGAGATTTCCCAGCTTCTCATTGAATCATTGAAGAAACTTCTGGCAAAGTTCTCCTTCATTGATGATCTGGGCCTTGCTTTGTAGAGACTGGAAATCTTGTACCTAGTCCTGGAAGCCATGATCAATATGGGTGGTAGGGTCTCAATGAACCCTCTGTCTGATATAGTCCAATGCATTGGCAGCATTCTGTTTTTCCTCAAAGGGGACAAAGGCAGCAAGGAACTCTTTTTCCAGGGTGTCAAACTCTTTTCCTGTGGTAGAGGTACTGTTCATCTTATTATACCATCCTTCAGAGAACTGGATACCGTGTCCAGTCCCCATCTTGTTGAGTACTATATAAATCTTTGCTTCCTCTGTGCTAAAGAGCAAAGCATTGACTGCAAAGTGGCCCTTCATGGCCTTGATCCATTTGGTAGTGTCCTCTGGCTTTCCTGAGAAGTCAGCAGGGAGAGTAGACTTGAGCTCAGACTTGGACATCATTGTGGGGGATGATGAGCAAGTTGATTGAGCAGACAAGGCAGGATTGTTCCAGTTCCTTGATTGTGACCTGATTGATGCTATAAACTGATGGAAGCTCTGTACTTCCTCAGTGGCTGGTTCTTTGGATTAAAATGGTTCCCCTTGGCCTTCCTGTATGTTAGTGGGTGCTGTGGAGGTCTCTAGCTCTCCTGGTTGGTCTACTGGAATTTCCTCATCAGTAGAATCCTCATCTGGTGCCCTAAAGGTGGCAATATGCACTGCCCTTGCTAGCACTCTCTGTAATATGGTCTGTTGTTGGTTATCTCTCACTGGTTCCTGATGAGAATGGGGGCTGGCAGAAGAGCCAGGTATCCTGCAAGAGGGGCATTGGAGATCTATGGTGGGTCATTCTTAAAGAAGAAGATGTTGGGGACAAGCTAGTTCTTTTGTAACGTGAAGGTGCACTTCCTGTGCGACAAGCCTTTCCTAGGCAAGACTTCTTCACCTATCTACTGAGGGGAGGCACTCATGGAGAGGCACAACATCCCTTGGAGTTGTAGGACTCTTAGAAGCAAGAGGGATCAAGCAAATGGAGCAAGTAGTGCATAATAGATTGGGTAGAACTAGCTAAGGAGTACTATATAGGGATGTGGCTACTTAATGAAGCACTACTGCACACAGACCAGGTGGCTAAGTAAATGTCTATGCTAAAACAATCAAGGGGTGATGGAAATGCACTGTCCAAGGAAGAGATGGCAATGATGGAGATGGTAGTCTGCAGTAAGAGGAGCAAATGGAAATCATGCCAAAGAGACAAGTCAGATATTGTCAGAATAAAGAAAGAGCAAATAAGGAACATATACTTCATACATGAACAGACCCTCTCTAAGATGAAGGAGGAATAAAAGTAAGAGGTGTCCTGAAAGAAACAAAACTGTAACAAGAATTGGCTAAAGAGCCACTACTGTACATGGAGTGTTTAAATAGTGTCTATCAAAGAAATGGCTGAGCACACAGCCAAAGATGGTAACTAAGTATCAAGATGGTAGTAGAGACAATGCATCACCCAATAGAGAGATAGTGATATAGGAGGCAATGTCCAAATGATAATCAAATGATGAAGGCTGCGAAGATGAAGCTATAGTAACAGGATCAGTCTAATGTCATCTAAATACAGGATGACTAGGTAAAGGATGTAGACTTCCCATGTAATCAGTCCCTCCAAAATGCAAAGGAAGAAAATAAGTAGGAGGTGACCAGAAAGAAAGAAAATCATAACAGGACTCAGCTATGTGTCAGACCTGGATATCTTCCATATATTCTGTTTGTACTTTCTTCTCAATCCCTTATGGACCCTTGATGTTATCTCACTCATTTTCTGACATCCTTGATGTCCCTGTTTACCTTTTAGTATAAAACCTCTGTACCTCTGTCATGTAACCTTAGCACAAATATTAACTTAGTCCCCCCTCCTCACTCTTGTTGTGATCTTCTCCTCCTCCTGTTGGAACTCTGCTCCTCTGAAATACAAGGACATGGACCTGTTCAAGGGTGCAACACATAAGTCCTGTGTCAACATCCTTATTGTGCAACTCTGCTCTGACTTCTCTGCTCTGGAATTTGATCCAACTCTGAGATGAACTTGTCTACCACCCCATCAGTACCTCCAGACCTCCAATCAGACTTGAGTCTGGAAAGTCTGGACTCAGCAGGCCCTCATGAAGGTAAATACACTATCATTGATGTGTCACTAGCATTCACTTATACATAATGCATTTACATGACAGGTATACTTGCCTGCAATCTGAGAACATGTCCCTGATGAAATGGTGAATGCAATTCAAGCATTCCTAGACTTCTGTTACTTGGTGCTTCACCCTGTAATTAATCAAAATATGCTTGAAGATATTGAAAGTTCTGTCCATGAATTTCACAACTACTGCCACATCACTGGCATTTGGGACCACTTCTGTCTGCCACAGCAACATTCAATAACTCACTACTGATCTCTAATTGAGCTGTATGGAGCTCCTAATGGGTTGTGCTCTTCTATCACAGAGTTGTGCCATATCAAAGCAATCAAAGAACCCTAGTTGTGATCAAATAGATTTGAAGCACTAGGTCAAATGCTTGTCACAAATCAACAGCCAGATAAACTTGCTGCCACATGCTTAGATTATTCAAGGCAAGGAATGTTGGATGGACTTTTTTTGCCCACTGGAATCTTGATGGCAGGCTCTGCTGAGATTGGCAATGATGACTTGGAAGAAACCCCCACAGAGGATGATAGAGTAATCACCACATATGATATTCAGTTGGAATTTCACCCTGGTAAGCAGTAAACTTTGGCAATTACAGACTATGTATTGACTACACCCAAGTTTGAAATATGCCTTGGTTAGCATGAGAAATCAGTCAGCACTTTGGCTATCCAGATCTGGTACCCTACATTTGCTGCTTCTTTTATAGCCAAACACATCCAGATGCTGAGGTCCCTGGAGTGCAAATGGACATCAGAAACTGTCCACAGTTCAGCAGAAATGTCAAGGTATATTGGTCAGCTTCAGCTACCTACTATGTGCCTAGTGATCAATCTGGTCTTGGAGGATGACAACAGGATATCATTCAATGTACACCATCATGGCATGGTGGTGATGCCAGGATGGACTGTGTTTTTGTGAATAATGGAGGTAGGGAGCAGGATGGTTTTTGGGGACTGTTGGTTGCACACATCCATTTACTTTTTTCTTTCATACATGAGACTCACACCCAATATAATTGTGCCCTTGTTGATTGGTTTATGCCAGTCAAGGAGGAGGCTGACACTACAATTGGCATGTGGATTGTGGTCTCTGAGGTAGATGAGGCTGGTGAGCAAGTTCAGGGCATTACTTTGCTGGATACAATTCTCTGTCCAGCACATCTCATTCCTGTGTATGGGGTGGACCCAGTGCCAATCAACTTTCATTTCACAGACACACTGGACACCTTTCAAGCATTTTATGTGAATAAATACATTGATCACTGCACACACACTTGCCTTTTAGTGTTATGATTTCCAATCTTATCTTATCTTATCAAGTCACATGACCACTATCATGTGACTGTGGAACATGTCACCTGACCAAGTCTAGGTCAAACACTTTCACTTCATTCACATTTGTTCTAGACTCTTATCTCTAATGCTTTATTAATCTCTGCTACTCTAGACCATGACATCATTAATGACATAGTACATTAGTCAGTATTCCCACACCTGCCCTAAACACCTGTAGTAGTATATATTCTGAATCCAAATGACAACCAGACTTCAGTCAAGTCCTGGTTGATCATCCTCTTGATCTCCAGCAAGCCTAGTTAGTAGTGACCAAAGCCTTAGCAGGTGTAGGTTGCCAACATTTAGTTACTTATTGTGGCTTTTTATTCTACCTTGCTGTGACTTTTCTAGTTGTCATAGTAGCTGGATTGCACTAGTATATAATCCACCAGCCAAAGTCTGAAAAGTGAAAAAGAGTAGAATAAGATGGCTGCAAAGTTGTTACAGTTTTATTTCTTCATGGTCACCTCCTGCTTATTTTCTTTCTTTGTCTTTGGGAGGGACCGATCACATGGGAAGTGTATGTTCCATACCTTGTCATCCTGTACTCAGATGATATCCACCTGATCCTGTTACTATAGCTTCAGACTTCACAACTTCCATCATCTTTGATATCTTTTGACATAGCTTGTTTCATCAACATCTTTTGTTGCCGATGTGTTACCTTCTCCACCATCTTTGATAGATGGTTACCACCTTTGGCTGTGGGTGCAGCCTCTCATAGGTAGACACTATTTAAACCTCTATGTACAGTAGTGGCTACCTTAGCCAATTCTTAACATCTTCTTGTGGTTAACTATTGCCTGCTCACTCTGCTTGTCTTCACTCGCCTTACCGAAGGAGAGAGCCCTAGTCCCTGCCCACCTTATCCAAGGAGAGTGGCCAAGTACTCTGTCAGAGTACTTTCTTTGACCTAGTGAAGGTCTGTCCCTTATCAATAGCAAACCCTCTTGTGGGTTGCCCTGCTAGTCAAGGACATTCCATGAGACGGAACAGTTGTCAGCCAACTCCAAGGAGTCGCCCTACTGACCAAGGCTCTTCTACACTTATTCAGGGACGTTGTGCCTCTTTGTGAGTGCCTCCCCAGTCTAAGTCAGCTGATAGCCCAGAGGTAGAAGACAGTCATAGGTAATAGGAAACCACAACTGTTACAAAAGAATTGGCTCGTCCCCTGCCTCTTCTTCTTTAAGAAAGCTTACCCACCATTTAGGAGAGGATCCCCTCTCATACACACTTTATCACAAGCAGTCCAAGCGGCCACATTTTGTGTCCCAGATGATGAGGATTCTTCAGAGGAAGAACAAGAGAGTATCACTGTAGACGCACCCAGCGAACTAGAAGCATCCAGCAGCCCTAGCAAAAATGTCACTAGCTTCAGAAGGTACACAGCAAGCCTACCCCTGAGAACACATGATTCGAATGCCCCACTTACACGTTCACCCTCACCTGACAACATGATGTCCAAGTCTGAGCTAAAGTCAACGCTCCCTGCTGACTTCTTAGGAAAGTCAGATGATGCCACAAGATGGATCAAGGCCATGAAGGGCCACTTTGCAGTTAACTCGTCCCTATTCATGACTGATGTTGGCAACCTAAACCTGCGAAGGCTTCGGTCACACTACTAGGCTTGCTTAGGAGATCAAGAGGATGAGTTCAGGGGAATCAACCAGGACTTGACTGAAGTCCGGTCGTTGATGACATTCGGATTATATACTACAATGTACTTTAGGGCAGGTGTGAGATATCTTAGTAAGGTATGATGTCAGTGCTACGTCACTGTGGAGCGGAATTAGTGATAAGGGTCTGGAATATCGGTAATTAAGGAAGCATGTAGATAAGGGGTCTAGAACGAATGTGAATGAAGTGAAAGGTATTGACCTAGACTTGGTCAGGTGACATGTCCCATGGTCACGTGATAGTGGTCATGTGACTTGA
>JBBPKI010000869.1:0-16914 GCA_038089155.1 Nevesoporus exiguus
GCTAGATCCGGATCTGGTGGTGATGCTCATGATGGAACCCAATTTCCATATGAAGCGTTGCGTTCTAAGCACCTCTATGCAGCTTTCGGTGACTTTCATGCCCATCGCCTATCCTGGACTTCCCCATGTCAGAATGCTCAATATTTGGAGCGACTATCGCATGTGAGCTCAGGGCTCACCCCCAATCTAGACCAAGCACATGGCGCTTCACCGGCAACTGCTGACAATAAGATGGTAATTCAGAATAGCCGAGGGACTTGCAGTCTTTCACATTGTCACAATCAGCTGGCAGTAATTCCACTCTCATAATGGGCACTCTAATCGCGCGACTGCTTAGACCTTTCTGCCTGATATATATTCATAGAAGCTGAATACTCGCAATGAGAGCGGTGCACTCTAGTGTGCAAGAGCTCAGTTTAGCCAATGCCAACAGCACTTTGGGGGAGGGCATTCTGAATGGAATATCATCATGCTGCTCTGCCAAGATGGTCCTCTGCAGCAATGCTGAGTGAGCGAATGTTATATCTAAGCTCTCACCCTGACCGGAAATGCAGCACCGCCTCACACGGCATACCTGCAGGACTTTTTAACACCTGCACAATAGGAACCGGCACTATATTGCCGCGAAGAGAAGCCTCTGGCGTTTCACATTCGTTGGCTCTGGATCCATTTTAAGATCACACAGGTGCATCCCACTCCCAAACCACTCCCTCCCCAAATACTCCTTTACCAATGTTCGCGTCACTCTTTTGCATCTTTTGCAATTTTCTTCGGTGGCTCCTTGTCTGGTGGATGCTAGGCACAAAAAGCATGCACTGGTTCTGGGTGAATATGGCATCCATGAGTCGTGTTTTGATTTCGCTCCACCAGTCATATTGAGAAAGCAAGATCCATTTCGTTGCAGATCTCTCTATACTGCACGACTATGAGATATGTGGCCTACTTTGGCGGTTGGATGTCCCGACCAGTCCAATAGCATGCTGTTGCACTCGCTACGCGAACATGCTGCCAGTGTTCGAAAGCTTCGAAACCATCATTTGCAAGGACGGGATGCTAGTTCCCGACCAGGAGATGTTGGACATCTTCAGCAGTGACCCCGATTTATCAAGGTTGGATCCCACTCTAACGTGCAAAATTGTCTATGCTCTGGATAGTCAGGCCTTAGGATCGGCCACAATCGAGAGCACGGCAAATACATTGATCAAAGTGGCAATCCTCGTGCACTGCCAAAGTGTGGGCCAGACATACATACAAAGTTTTGATCAGCAGGCAGAAGAAAACTCTCAGTCAGCACGCTTTGTTGAGTTTCCTAGCCGCATGGAGCGGGTTGAGGGGCGAGCTATTACAGGAGGCATGACTGTCGCTATATCCAATAATGTTGCATTCACGATAATTCCTATTGTCAATTATATTATCAATTTTCACTGTTCCCCATCGCACCAACGATCGAGAGAATGGCTGGACTGTGACCCTCCTGCTGCAAAACCTGCACGTAGCATTTTGAATGCGGTGACAATAACTTGCATTCTCACTTGCGAATGACCGGCAGACTAATTGCCCTGAGCATCTTAGCCGTATGTTACCTCACGGCATTGGCTCAGAAAGGAATGGGATCAATGAATAGCAAGCCTGCCCGCAGGGGGCGTCACATCATCAGGCACTGCCCCATATCCTCTCTTGAGGCAAGAGAGAGCTGATGACCAGGAACCTCAAGCCTTTCACGCAGGGGCGTTTCAGTCAGCGCAGGAAAGGTCCCTCCGCGATGGGTCAGCCGAGCGAGATGCAGCTCTCGTTGCTAGCTCACGCCAAGAATGTCCCACACCACGACAACCTAAACGGTTAGATTGACACCTCATTTGGAACGATTGCGATGCCCAGAGTCGTAGCGGAGCACTTGCATTGGCTAAGGCGTACCTGAATAAAGCAATCAATGTGTTTCTATCACAGTGCATGACTCCGTCGGACTGTCTATCCAGAAGGAACACAAGTATTATAATCCCATAGGTACCGTCAGGTCTTGACATCGAACACCATGCCTACGTCGCAATCCCTCTTTTCCCAACCACGCTCTCAAATTCCCCCTTCCGCGCGCGCTAAAGCTGCCGTGCTCGCATCGTTGAATACTGAACCCCGCCAATGGAGACAACTGAGCGCCCTAGTTGGATCTGAAAACTTAAGACGGCTGCTGGAACAGCAAGACACGGTGAGTTTAACAGGAAAGCTGAATTTCCAGTTTGCTTACCAGGATAGGTCCGAGCCGACATTTCATCATCACACTCCTTTGCCTCAATAGAGGCGAATGGATGGGAAGAGTTTGACGAAGCCGTGGAGCTGGTCGAAGATCCGCAAGGCGGCTCCCGCTTCCAAATAAGGTCAAATGGCCCAGCATGTGCCTTGCCGGATATGATCATCTTCAGATGCCAAGCCAACGGTGACCGGTTTACAATTTGGAGAGGAGGATACACCATCACGTTGCATTGGGACAAGCTACAAGAGTTCCTAGAGCTCTGGCAGTCGGGAAGAGAGCATAAGACTAACGTCGGCAGTGCCACCTCATTGAGCTATGCAAATATTGGCTTGCAGCAAATCCTCAAGATAGTATGGAGATACGCCAAGCTCCAATGAGGTGGAACCAGGAGCGGGGCGAAAAGGTCACAGCACCAGCTACATTGTCTTAGATTGCTGGTGTGCATCTTAAGTCCACATGATCTCGTTGTTCTTGCTGCCAATACATGTTTTGCAAATATACAGCGGCCTTCTACCTATATTCACCGAGAACAATCGTAAAAATGTGGAAGCTTCCCGTCACCAAAGATTGAATACAACTAGTCTGAAAGATAGTAGAGCACCTCTATGATGTTGTTTGCAAATGACTTCCCAACTTGAGTTCGTTGAATGGGTGGCCATATCCAATTTGAAAATTGCGGCATAGTAGCATTTTTTAACAAAGCTGATGTCATCACACGTATTTGCTTGTTTGTGTCAAGCCTAAACCAATAGTGGTATAATCCTAGTTCAGCATGGGAATACATAAAGTACACAAAAGAGAAGCATATCAGACTTGAGAGTACCAAGTATCTATGCTAAAGGTTCCTGATCATTGATGGATATAAATTTCAGCACACCTCTCGCCAGGTTCCCTAAACGCGTATCGAAGTTGCATTCACCCATGCGCCCTATACACAGATCCTTTATTGCTTTGATAGTAAAGCTCTCTCCGTCTAGCTTTTGGCAAATCATCGTCCAATAAATCTCGCAATAACACCAGAGAAAATTGAGCAAGAATGTATCTCCATCTTTGACCACCAGGAAGTCATTGGCCAAATCACAGTTGAGGATGTCTGATTTTCCACATGCGATCACACAACGCGGCTCTGGAAACGTGGAGGAAGCCAGCTCAACAGCAAAGTCCACCATGCTGGCTCCATTGTTTGCCGGAGGTTCCTGAAACGTGCCGTTGACTTGGATAGCTGCCCCCCAACCAAAGATGATGTTGGGAAAGCCGCGGAGGCAAGTTTCGGCGATGGCTTCGGGATCCATTTCTATGACGATGACAGTGTGATCTCGGAGGTCATAGAGCAGTTTGCATGCCTCCTGTGCGTTGGTGCTTTCTGACAGGTGTGAGAAGAGGGCTGCAGCATCAACAACCAAAAGAATCTATTGGATAGATGTTTAGTGTTACCCTTGCAAAGGAGCACCACTTACTCGATACCAAAATTCAAAAAGATTGACCAAAGCTATTGGACCAATCTCTAGTCCGATTGTCACTAGACAGCACTCAATGATGTCTGAGAGTGATCCTTGTTGCGAAGGTTGCGCGTCAAAGTGCCTTTCTCGAAGAGCGTTAAAGCCTATGCCTTCAAAGAAGGCTATATTTCCTATGATTTGGTCTGGGGTGGTTGTCACAGAAACGAGCATATTTGTTAAGGCAGTAGTAGCGGAGTTGATCATACATGTTGGGGCTGCTTCCTTTTATCCGTCAAGGGGTGCTGACCTAATAGTGACATTCGAAAAAGTGATGATGCCGGGCGGCAACCTGTGCCTTACCTCATGTTTACCAGCAGATCGAAAATCTCAGCACGTCGCAATGGAAGCAACGCCGCTATCGTTCACAGCCAAGCAATCAAACTCTATTTCACTCCATGTCGAAATATCACACACTGATAATATGCCTTGGACCTCCCAGTCTGCTGCTGAGTTCATTTGTAGATTTACAACAATAAGAACTACAGGTTTCTAATTGCTCAATTTGCATTTTCTTGACCCTTGACCTCTGTGTCCAATTGGCCAATCAGCTATCTGCATTTGCTACTATTCAAACAGGAGAATCTGCAAAGTTATTGCCACTCATCCAGAACATCCACTCCTTGATAAAAGCGAAGCATTTGACCGCTGTTAGCTTCACCGACTTGCCTTGAATCTCGATCCAATATTCGCCACCGCTATATGTAGTCAGCCGGATCTCATATGCATGGTATATCTGTGGAGCACTTGTGCACATCTGAGCATCGATGGTATCTGCGAGACCGCTGTCGCCAGAGACCTCAACCATGGCATGGATATCCTCCGTTTCTTCGGTGCTCATTTGGACCCAAATACCTATCACTTCTATAGACTATCTGTCAGCTTTGTTGGAGATGCTAAATAGCGCAGCAGTACTCTTTTCCTGTTCAACATCATAAATGATGCTTTCGTCGTCCTTTGCAGTCAGAGTGTCGAAATCGATGTTCTCGTCCCAAATCTTGGATTCGCTGAACTTCTTCGGTATAGCCTCGGCGAGGATAGTGGCCGGGTAATTTCTGTCCAGCCAACTGTCATCCTCATCACGAGCGGTGGATGAATTGAGCATTGACACAGTGACTCGGAGAAGACATGCGATAGCTGTCTCATGAGCTTGCAAGCCGCGCAGATTTGGCACGACCTAGAGTGTTAACTGCATCGTGATCAGCAGTTAGTTTTGAGACACTTGTGTGACACTTATGGAATGTAGGTTCCAAAGGAACCAATAGGTCACTGAAAACCCGAAGAGCCAGCATAGCTGGTGGATGGCATAGGGGAGGCAGCAGATCCAGTAGAGGCGCCCACACAGGGTGGCAGGATGCATGGCAGGCAACAAGCAGCCAACTTGATCCATGAATCGATCTAAATCCAGGCGGTGATTCAGCTGTTGCCATGACCCCATGGGCAAGCGGAGCTGGGGCATCGGCTCTGTCTGGAGCCATTAACGGGGCACAAAGCATGTTTCCTTATTGTTGCACAATTATGGGGCAGTTTCTGACACACATGACAAAAGGACTTCTCCAGATTGGAAGCTCACTGGTTCGTAGCATGCGGTAACAAAGCCGCCCTGGCAGAAATATCCGTAGTTTGCCCCTGTTTAGGAAAAATGCTCCCGTTGGTCGCATAGCCTCGGCTATTGAGGGGAAGTAGATAAGAGATTTCACATGGCCGTCGGACAGCCTTGTCATGCTGATTTGATGCCAGGCGGAGTTACTACGCTGGGTGTGAACCACCTTACCCCTTCCAGATTGTGCTTCTCATGCATGTTTCTCATATCCGCAGCACAACACATGGACCTTACAGACGGCGTTTTGCTCACGTGGTCATGAGCATGCGTACACTATTGAGGGCTGGCTCGGGGGCAACGATAGGGCATAAACTGGTAAACTGCCGAAAGCCAATTTTCATATTGGGAAAGCTCAGCCCTCAGAGCATCCTGATAGCAGGAAGGGCTGGGAGAATATGCGGCAATCTGTCATGCCTCCGCACCAATAGGGAGAACTGATCATTGTGCACTAAACAGCCAATGGGAAGAACTGATCATTGCACACTGAACAGCCAATGGGTTTTCCTGCTGTCACCGTGTCAATGCTCAGTACATCTATCGATGCGCGGGATGGGCCTTTAGTAATCTCAGCAAGCCATAGAATGCGAGCTGATGAGGCGAGAGAAGGCAATGGGATGGGAAAGTGAGAGGGAGGAGGTCATCTCTTTAAACCCATACCAGCTGTCGCGGTGCTCGTCACACAGCACATCGATGACATGTTTAATGAGTGATCGGGTTGGCTACACTCGCTGTTCATCACATCCTGTATGCCGCTTGTTCAAAAAAACGAAGTCCTCGCGCATTCCACAGCTTAGCAATATGACTATCCGATGTGTTCTTCGGATGGTTCGAAGATGTAAATGAAAAACGATCACTGCCTCTGTGGGAGAAACATCGATGCACGCGCCCATGCTTCCTGCACCTGGCGAACTCATGGTAATGGCATGTATGCCTGCGTCACTTCAATCCTTCACCAACAAGAAGAGCCGGCGAAATTCTCCTCCACCATGCACCACGCATTTGCAATAACGAATTCATTTTCGGATGATGCAGTGATGCCATAGGTGTTGAATTTTGCATTATGCCACCCAAACATCAAACCTGTGTCTTCTACAGCAATGATGCAATTTCAAATCTCTCACCAAGTGGAGAGTAATTAAGCTGACAAGCAACGCTGCAGGACTACTATGAGGCATGACACTGCGACTAAATTCATCATCAGAATTGATTATTTAGTGTGTCACTAAAATACTCCTCTGTATATTGGGGCAAGTCACATCTGATCACTTCGCTATCCACTGTTGGTAGTAGGAACAAAATTGGAAGTCATCCACCTTCCAACCGCATCCCATGGTTCGCGGCCTCCCTGCCTCCACTGGTGCCAAATTTCAGCAAAACATTTTAAATCTTCTGAGTGGAGGGATTTCACCGCCTGCTCCCATTGAATCACGAAACTGTAGCCCTGAGTGGTGCGAACGATGACCAAAATCATCGCATGAGGAAAATGATGAACCGCCAGTTGTTCAAGAGCACATTCCCCAGCCTTTTCGACCTTTTCTCGCTCTCGGTGAGCAGGATACTCAACTACTTCGTCTTTGCATATGACCGTGTTGAAGTCGTCGCAGATTCTGAGCCGGTAGGCCTCCCCAAGGCTTTCAGCCATTGCTATGGTCTGCTCTTTGATCGTCTTTAGGTAAGGCTCCAGCAGTGGCCAGCTTTCATGGTAGGCTCAGAAGGTGACACGCAACTTGTGGCCTCATTAGAGCTCTACAATGTTGCACTTGATATGACTTACAAGAGGATAGTGCTCCGCGAAATGTCGCATCAGATCTCTCCCAAGTATTTTCCTCAGCTTTCTGAGGTCTTTTGCAATGGTCTGAACCAGCGGATCGGCGTTCCGAGGGTGGGGTGGCTGCATTTTCAATGGCAGCCTTTTTGGGGCAAGTGGGCTTCAAAGGCCTCTATAGTGTATTTGCTATAACATGCTTTTTTGCACCACAAAAATAAGGCGTTACACCTATTGGTTCGTCTTCTCATACGATTCTATTTCAGCAGCAGTCTGAAAGATCTGAACTGAAACTTCACTCGATGTCATCAGATGTCTGACCTGCCACTGAACTTTCATCCAATGGTGATTAGAGCCTCAGTGGTTCTGATGCAACCTCGTTTGGATCCGAGCTTTCCATGAAAGCATTCATATGACTACGCTAAATGGAGATGGTGGATGGCGTGCTTACTGCACATGTGGGGAAAACTTGGCAGGGGGCACGACGTCTATTCTGAACCTCCTTGTTTACCAGAGATTTTCCAGCTGATGAGACCCCCCCCTTGGTGGTCTGATTACTAAAATTAGAAAAGGGCAGAAATGGTATATATCTATGCATCTTTCTTATAAAACAAACATTGCACACTGTCCCGACAGTGCAAAGGTATTATCACAAAAAATCTAATCCGCCCCTCAATTGATCTTGTTTTTCAGCAAGCAATGGAAGCTCAAAGACATGCCAATGTTGTGGTGCAAGATCTTGACTCAATGTTTGCCTGCGCACTGGGAGCAATAAACTTGGCTACCAAGGTAAGTTCCTGATGCCTTCAACTTCCCTGTTACTAAAATGCATATAGAAAATCCCCAGAGCTGTTCTTGATAGTATTCACTCAAGACACTGGTCAGAAGTGGAGCTCGCTAGTGTGGGGGCTTCAATCACTCCCGCTCTCGTGAATGTAGCTTTGAAGTCTTTCTGGCAAACCCAACGCAGCGGGGGATTGGGTCAGGTCAAGGCACATTTGACTCTCAATACCAACACCACAGAAGGAGCACTTATCAGCTTTTTCAACAAGTATTCTGGATTGAAGGACATCTACCGTGGTCCAACCAATCCAGTTACCGGTCCAGTCAGAAGCGTCAATATATTTCTCCACGAAAAGAAGACTGGCGACCAACTATTCACACTTGAAGCTGTTTCTGTTTCCAATAGTTGTACAGGCTGGATTGCGCCGGAGTGCATTGACGCCCTTCTTTCGAATGCGACCGATATCATCATCTGTCTCATTGGTGCTGGCCAGCTCACCAGGGCAGTTATACGCTCCCTTGACAGTTGTTCTCACAACCAAATTAAACATATCTTGATCTTCAGCATATCCTCGTCCAATGAGCAACTCATTGGAGAAATGCAGGAACACGTTGGTATCAAGCTCATCGCCACATCGGACCGATCTCTAGTTCCTGATGCTAACTTCTTGATAGCAGCCACTTCCTCGAAGGCACCGGTTGTCACCGTTGATGAAATCGGTCCAGACACTGTCACTCTAGCTCTCGGTATTGATGAGCTGCCCGCAGAGTATTTCGACCATCTCATACATGAAGGTTCCACCATCCTCGTTGATGATATAGAAGCAGTGGAAAAGCATGGTGTTGATGCTGTCGTGTACTATTACTCTCGGAAGGGGGAGAAACTTACAATTGAGGGAAAGAGGGACGGCGTCATGAACATCGCAGATTTCATAGCCCACCCACCCGCCCACAAATCCGGTCATGCCGCCCATGTGGCCACTGTTGGTTTGGCCAGTCAGGACCTTGCCATAGCCATTGCAATCTTCGAAAGCCTTGTCCAACGTCTCTACGATCTGCTTGTTGAAAACCTGCTCCCTATTCCTTCCCCGCCAGAAAATCCGACTCGCCTGCAGCGTTTGCAGGCACTCATGGTGGAGGACAACCTCGATTGCATCATCTGCTTCAGTTAGGAGAACAGCTTCTACCTGGCTCGCTTCAATCCCACCATCTATTCTGATGAGGTCATCGCAATCCTGTTCAAGGAACAAACCCATCCAATCTTAATTGTCAACACACTTCATAAGGAGAAGGCAGAGGCCATGCCCGGCCACCGCATTGTCTATAACTACGGCAAATGGTTCGATGTTCAGACCAAAGGAGATACCTGGGATCAAGCGGTTAGGACCATTGTTGGAGACAATGACATCATGATCGGATACGAGGACGCCATCATGATGCATACATACCTATCAATTATTGGAGCACATGTTGCCCCATGCCACGTTCCGATCAGCTTCCCACATCATACAAACATGTAGAAACATTAAAGATCAAGATGAGATTGCCTATGCGCGTATTGCTGCTGAGTTGTGCAATGCCGCCATGGCAGCTATTTCTGTGTCACTCGTTTGCAAGGGAACTGAAGAGGATGTGATACAGGCTGGGTGGAAAGCTGCTTATGACCATAAGAGGGCCAAGTATCCCGGTGGAAATCTGAATGGGTTTGGATCACGTGAGGGTGGAGACTTTTACAGCATCAAGCCTTGGGTACACTATGGGATGCACAGATTCCTTCAAGTTGACACCCCGAACGCTGACAAGATTGAGAATGAGGCAGTTTTGGCTTACGTGTGGTGCTCTTTTAACAGAATGCATGCCGAGTTGGAACAGACCATCTTCATAGGTTTTGTCTCCAACAAGCAAAGGCTGGCGCTCAAAAGAATCCAAACCATCCAAGCCAAAGTTTTCTCGATGATCAAGCCAGGAGTTTGCATCAACACCCTCTATACGGCTGCCTGCGACGACTTGAAGATGTTCGGCTACTCACTTCCCGGTCGCATAGGTCATGCCATTGGGCTTGGCACCCACAAGGATCTCTCCATTAATCAGGACACGGATGTCGACCTCCAGGAGGGTATGGTCCTCACTATCAAGCTTAACGTCAAGGTTCTCGATGAGAACGTGACTACTCAGCACTCCGATACCATCGTCATTACAACCCACAGATATGAGTTCTTGGCTCCGTATGGGAAAAACCCAGTTTGGGGTGAATGAGGTCACCAAGTATTTCAGTGACCTCCCTGTCAACGTAGTGTCCGCCCTTTCCGCTGACTGTCTGAAATTTCAAATTGTAAAGTAGTTTCGAAATGTTTGTTATCACACATTGTGATCTGGAAGGAAGTAAATCAGGATCAAATGTACCATAGCTTGCTGTCGAGTCGTTCAAATATGATTTGTTGTTTTTATATAAAAGATATTTTGATGCAATCAAAAGCAAACATTCTATTTAACGTTTGAGTTCACCTATGTTTAAACTATGGCACGCTCTTTTGAATAACATCGCTAGAAGAATGTTTCAGAATTTGACGAATAGGACGTCACTTGCGACGTTGACTACATTACCATACATCCAAACAATTACTCCTTGCTGCTAATAAGCCAATTGGCAGATAAACTCCAAGGAGCAAAACTATTTACCAAGTTAGATCTACAATAGGGTTATAACAATATCAGGATCAAAGAAAGAGATGAATGGAAGGCAGCATTCATCTCTCATTCCAGAGCATATGAACCATTAGTAATGTTCTTCAGACAATGCAAAGCCCTAGCAACCTTCCAGCAAATAATAAATGAAATCTTCACTGATATGGAAGGAGTTGTCATAGTATATATCAATGATATAATGATCTTCAATAAGACAGATGACAAGTTAGAACATGATAAAATCATCCAAGAAGTCTTAAAGGGGTTAAAGGAACACAACCAATTCCTAAAATCTAAAAAGTGCTCCTTCAAGCCAAAAGAGGTTGAATTCCTCAGAATGGTAGTCAATACCAAAGGGATTAAAATGGAAAAGGGAAAGGTAGAAGCCATCCTTGAATGGCCAACACCTAAAAACATCAAAGGAGTCTGTAGTTTCTTAGGACCCACCAATTACTACCAAAGGTTCATTCAAGACCTCTCTAAATCTCCCACCCCCTGAATGACCTTACCAAAAAAGATCAGGAATGGCAATGGGGCTCCAAAGAACAAGGAGCCTTTGATTCACTGAAGAAGTGCTCCACCACAGCACCTATACTTGCCTATTCTGACAATAAGAGTGAGTTCCATCTAGAGATGGATACATCTGATTTTGCTACAGGCACAGTACTGTTAATCAAGCAAAAAAACAAATGGCACCCAGTGGCCTTTTCCTCTTACAATACATACTACCAAAACAAGCTGTAATTAGTTAATATGATTGTGGTGCACTTCATGCACCAGATTTGAGTTAAACATTGGGCCAGTTTTTGGAGTCACTGTAGACTCTACTGAGTACCTCGGATATCGCCTCTCACCCACCAGACTTACTATGTCCCCCAAGAAAGTGAAGGCAATCTTAGATTGGCCTGAACCCCGAAAGGTCTAAGATATCCAGTCATTCCTTGGATTCACTAAATTCTACCACTGTTTCATCCATGACTACTGTGGTCTTGTCATTCCCTTGACCTGCCTTACTTGTAAGGGCTTTCCATGGAACTTCAATGATGCTTGTTGCTCCACCTTTCAGTGCCTTAAGGAAGCATTTATCTCTGCTCCTATTCTTACTCACTGGGTACCTGATGCTCCACTGATCATTGAGACTGATGCCTCCAATTATGCAATCGCTGGCATTCTCTCACTCCAATGTCTGGATGAGGAACTCCAGCCTGTCGCCTTTTACTCTCAGACTCTCTCCACTCCAGAGCTCAACTATGACACCTATGATAAGGAATTGCTTGCCATCCATGAGTCCTTCTGGACTTGGCAGCATTATCTTGAAGGTTCAGATACTCTGGTCAATGTTGTGACTGACCACAAGAACTTGGAATACTTTTCTACCATGAAACTTCTAACCTGCTATCAAGCCTGGTGGTTGGAGTTTCTTTCCCAGTTCAATATGGTTGTCTGTTTCCACCCCAGATGCTTAGATGCCAAGCCCAATGCCCTGACTAGATACTGGGACATCTACTCCAAAAAGAGGGATAGGGACTATGCCCACATCAATCCACATAATTTCCATCCCATCTTTACACCAGAACAGCTCATCACATCACTCTGGGCCACCTACCTTGCAACTCTGGTACTCCAAGCTGCCTCCTTGTTTGACATTGAGACACTTCACAATGATATCCTCTCAGCTCTCCCTTCCAATCCTATTATCTCAGTCCACTTGTCCAACTCTGAAGAGTTCGATCTCCACTGGACCATTGACCCAGAAGGTTTCTTGCATCTTGATAATCATATTTATGTCCCTGACACTGATGACCTCCATCTCCAGGTTTTCTGGTATAAGCATAATCATCCACTTTTTGGATATTTTGGACAAAATCGGACATTAGAGCTCATCTGTCGAGAATACACCTGGCTGGGCATCTGGACCTTTGTCAAAGAGTATGTCTCCTCTTGTACATCCCGTGCTCATGCCAAGGTCCCTTATTATAAGCCCTATGGCCTTCTAAAACAGCTCCCCATCCCCGAAAAGCCTTGCAATTCCATCTCCATGGACTTTATCAAGCAACTCTCTACTTCCTCCAGATATACTGCTATCCTCATTGTCATGGACTGTCTGTCCAAACAATACATCTTTATCCCTACAGATGATAAGATATTATCTCCAGAGTTAGCCAAACTCTTCCTCCTCCACATCTTTTCTAAGCACAGAGTTCCCTCCCATATTACCTCCAATCAAGACTCAGAGTTCATCTCCCACTTCTTCCACTCTCTCAGTAAGGCTCTCAGCATCTGCCTCCACTTCACCTCTGGTTATCATCCAGAGGGCAATGGTCAGACGGAGCATATGAACCAGACACTCAAGCAATACCTCCAGATCTATTGTAACCACCAACAGGACAATTGGTCCAAACTCCTGCCACTTGTGGAGTTCGTGTACAATAATGCTCCAAATGCTACCATTGGTGTGTCTCCATTCTTCGCTAATAAAGGTCACCACCCCAATCTTGCTGTCCATTTGGAGCATGACCTCACCTCCACTCAAGCCCAAGAGTACTCTGTAGACCTCAATTCCCTCCATGAATTCCCTCCATGAATTCCTCCATGAGGAGATAGCCACTGCTCAAAAATGGTACCAAGAACCCACTGATGCTAAATGAACTCTGGCACCAGACTTGAAAGTCAGTGACCTGGTCTTTGTCAAAGCTAAGTGCTTTCACTCTATGCACACACAGCCTTCCAAAAAGCTTTCTGAAAAGAACCTCAGTCCATACCTTATTATCACTCAAGCAGGCTCCCTCTTCTTCATGCTCCAGCTTCTGGAGAACATGAAGTCCATCTGGTCTTTCATGTTTCTCAACTGGAACCCACAGTCCCCAACACTATTCCCAATCATACTCAGCCACCTCCACCTCTAGTTGAAGTTGATGGAGAACCAGAGTTCAAGATCTCTTGGATCTTTGACTCCAAGATAGATCACAGATGGCATCATTGCAAGTTGCTGTATTTAGTCCAGTGGTCCAGATATGAAGGAACCAATGAAGAAACCTCATGGCTTCTTGCCACTGAGCTAGGTCATGCTTCAGAGCTGGTTGAGGAGTTTCATCTCCAGTATCTGGACAAGTCTGGACCTCACTCTGCTTGACCCACAGGATGATTTGCAATTATTAACTATTTACAGGAGGTGAGCAGTCTCTATCTACACCTCCCTCTTGTCGTTGTCATCATTGTCATTGTCATCCTCCTCCTCTGCCTTCTTCTCCACCTTCTTCCTCACAAACTCTGCAATCTCCCTTCTCTCCTGCTCATCCACCACTTCCTTCTTCTCCACCCTCAACTCCATCATCTCCCTGGCAGCCTCCCGGACCTCCCTCTCAACCACCATCTCCTCCACCATCTCTGTCTCCATCCCATCATCTCCATATACCTCCAGGGCTTTGAGCTCAACCAACTGCTCTAGCAACCAGTTCTGGCACTCTGTTAAACACTAGGGATGAACTCCAGACTAACTCCAGACTTTGGAGTTAGGTTAGTTGAACGGGACTTGGCTTCACCTTATGTGGTGCACCTTTGCAGAAAGTCCAGTGTCCCAAATTTGCAGAGGGTTGGAGTTCGGAGGAGAGTCTCAGACTCAAGATGAGAGGAGATCGTCAGATCAAGATGAGGACAGGACAAGGTTAAGTTGATATTCAAACTGAGGTTTCTACAGACAGAAGTAGAGACTTTATATACTAAGAGAGATGAGATTGGGTAAGTCTTCAATGTGTGCAGACACAGAGGTAACTATGTAAGTGAAGTGGAAGTCAAGATAAGACATTGAGATGGAATGGGAATAAAGGTGTCAAGATGAAATGGAAATGGAGATGTCATAGTGGAACATATGGAGAGATGTCAAGATAAAATATAATGGAAAAGGTCCAAAGACAAGGTCTATGACATTGAGCAAGAATGAACCAGAGGATCAACAGAGTTGGTTCAGAGTTGAGAATATGCACACAACTAGAGGAACTGGTCCGGAGTTGATCCAGAGTGACCAGAGTTGGGCAGGATATAACACACTTGAAGCCCAGCCAGATTTGGTCACAGATCTTGTGGACCACCTGGAGCAACTGGGTTAGCTCACTGCCTCCTATCTCTACTTCTTCCTTCATTTGTATCTTCTTCGATACCTCTGGCTCATCCATTTTCTGCTTCTGCTTCTTCTCCACCTTCTCTTCTCCAGGCCACTCACACCTCACCTTAGCATCCTGGCACTCCAAGCATGCCATCAACTTCCCTGATGCCTGCTCACATGCCAGGCCCCGCTCCTCGCACCTTTGGCACTCTGGCATCATCAACATCCTCACCTTCCCCTTGCCCTTGCTTAGCCCAGCCTGTGCTTGCTGTGCCTGTACCTGCTCCACCTGTGCTCTGGTTAGTCTGAGTTGCCTCATCACAAACCACTCACCCTTTTCTTGGTGGCCTCTTCCTCCATCCACTTTCTCATGGCCTCCTCCACCATCTTCTTCTGTGTCTCCTCCTTCTTCTTGACCCTAACCTGCCTCCTCCACTCACCAGCCTTCATATGCCACAGCATTTCATCATTGTTCTCATCCTCTGCCAGACAATTGTCAGACCAGGTCTTGATATGTATTGAATCTGTCAGACATGATGAGTGGTGGTAGTGGATGAAGTGACTCCAAGCATGTAGGTTTCTTTTTTTAACAGACGAACCAAACTCTGTTTCAGACTCTGAGACCAATCAACAGAGTCATATGCTAACGGCCTTCAGGGGTTCAGACCTAAGAGGGGGATACTGTCATATCCCATCCAACTCCAGTCACTCCCCAGACCCACTCTGGCCTAGTGTTAAGGTCTGGTCTCTCTGGACTCAAGTCCGATCAGAGGTCTGGAGATATTGAGGGGTGGTCAATGAAGTTCATCTCAGAGTTGGACCAAAGTCCGGAGCGGAGGTGTCAGAGCGGAGGTACATAGTAAGGACATCAGCACAGGACTTATGTGTCATGCCCTTGAACAGGTCCATGTCCTCATATTTCGGAGGAGTGGAGGTCCAACAGGAGGAGGAGGGGATCATGACAAGAATAGGAGAGTGGAACTAAATTCAATATTCATGCTGAGGGATATACGACAGAGGTACAGGGGGTTTTATACTAGAGGGCAAATAGGAACATCAAGGATGTCAGGGAATAATGAGATAACATCAAGGGTCCATAAGGGACCAAGAAGGGATGAGGGAAGCGAAGAGGTGTACAAATAAAATGTATGGAATGATAACCAGGTCTGAGGATAGCCGAGTCCCTGTGCAAGCACAGCCATGTCCAGAGCAGAGGAGCAGAGCTCCAAGTGTGGAGGAAGCAGAGGTGGACTGAGGGTGGCGGAGGTGGCCAGAGATGGCCAGAGATGAGGCCGGAGGAGGCAGAGACGGATGGGATATCATGGATATGACAGTGCCTCCCCTTTAAGGCCGAGCACTCAAGGCCTAGAGTAAGCAGGGATTCAGTGCAGAGCCAATCCGGGGAAGCAGTCAAGCTTCTTTGGAAAGGATACACTGACAGAGGTGATGACGGAGGTGCTTACTGGGCCAAGTCTGAGAAAGAATGCTGCACGGAGTTCAAAGTGACAAAGAATTGTCTGGACCAGCTGGAAGATTCAAAGTCCTGCTACTGATAATATGCTAACTCCGAAAAGGAGGCTCCAAGCCTCAGCACAAGAGAGGTCAAGATGTGTCTTTGGTACAACACCTGATGGGGATGGATGTGAATGGTGTGCGAGGTGGATTCAGAGAGCATGGAGTGTGCACAAGTGGGGTGGAATGGATACCAGAGATGGCAGAGTGTGCAGAGTGGCAGTGGAGGAGGACATGCAGGGGTGGCTGGACACTGGAGGAAAGTGAAGAGAGAACAGAATAGAGGAAATGGAAAATGGAACAGAAAGACTAAAAAGCAGAAACTGAGGTAAGAACAGAGCATACACAGAAAACAAAGATAAAGCCCTGGAAGGGGGTTGGAGATGCCCAGAGGGGGCCTGAGAGCAGATGACAATGGAGAGTGCTGAAAAAGCAGAGGATGAAGGTCCTTGGGGAAGGACCGGAGTTGTACAGAGATCAACCAGAGTTCGGAGGAAAAGTACTAGAGTAGAATGGAAAAAAAGGAAATGTTGATATAGAGACAGAGACAGAAAAAGAGATGAAAGAAGTCAGAGGGCAGTCAAAGATGCCCAAAACAGGCTGGAGAAACAGAGGTATGCCAGGTACCGAATGGTCCTGGAAACGGAGAAAATGAAGGTACATAGTGTACCAAAAGGGTTGCAAATCCAGAGTAAGGCCGGAGTTGACGGAGGGAAATGA
>JBBPKI010000870.1:0-16889 GCA_038089155.1 Nevesoporus exiguus
TGTAGCCAAGGGTTCATACTACAATACACCCCACCAAGACAAGGTGTAATTAGTTAATATGATTGTGGTGTGCTTCGTGCACCAGATTTGGATTAAACATTGGGCTGGTTTTTGGAGTCACTGTAATATGATTGTGGTGCACTTCACACACCAGATTTGGATTAAACATTGGGCCAGTTTTTGGAGTCACTGTAGGATGTTTCTAATGATTACCAGCACATTGGTGAGCAGAAAGACAGTCCAGAAAGGAATGTCAGGTGTTCATCAGATATCACCCTCCCTGCTATGGGTCGCACCACATTGCCACCCTCTCTTCCATCTGACAGACCTCTGTAGGACAAGATGTTGATAAGAAGAGATGTAAGTATAACAAACAGCAGGGAACACAAGGCACTAACATAGTGGGCAAGCAAGGGGAAAGAGCACTTTCAGCAATAAAAATAAGAATGGAACAAGTAACTGGTCATGAGAAAAGTGGAGTGAAATAGAATCCCATAGTATAAGAGAATCTGTATAAATGATATGGACACTAATAATGATGGTGATTCATATGTGATGGAAGGGTAGGGGGCTGCCCAATACTTGGTAAAATGAAACAGTATGAAAGAAAAGAGCATCTTTACAATACAAATTGTGAGCAATGGCTTTGATGATGACAGGTGTCATTGGCCATCCTGCAGTGCAAAAGCAGTCAAGAATGGCAGTAGAACCTGGACAAACTATTTTCTGCTTGATGTGTGAGCACATTCTGTGACCAACCATTCTGAATCAATATCCAATGGCAACTGAGGACCCTCTATAACTTTCCTCCACCACAAATCTCAGTTGCACTCAGGCCATGCCCTGCTTGAATGAAAAAAAAAACAAGTCACCAGATGTTGCCCTTTCTGCCACAGGTTATATCATATTGCTGCCCTACTGAACCAGAAGCATTGGCCTGCTGCTGGTGAGTGTGCAAGTGCAGCCTGTGTGATCAACTTTCAGCTTCATGAGCATCAGGTAAAGGGCACTTGTTGACATCCAAGTGCATGTTGATTTGGAGAGAAGATCCCAGGAGATTGATTACCATTGCATTGTAATTGCACTCAGTACTGAACCATCTGGCAAAGGGGATATGGACATCACCTGCAAGGAATCTGCATACCTTGGATTTGTACTTGAGTTTGATAGTGGCCTCTTTGCCAGAAATTGTCATATCCTGTGCCATTCCATCCATCTCTGACCCCTTTGGCCTCAACTCTGGTCATCTCCTGCCAACTCTGGCCAACTCCAGCAGTCTCCATCTCCCTCAGTCCAACTCTGCTCCTTCATGCTTGGAGCTCTACTCCTGTCATATCCATGACATCCAATCCATCTCTGCCCCCTCTGGCCCCATCTCTGGCCATCTCTGGCCACCTCCACTGCCCTCAGTCCATCTCTGCTTCCTCCATGCTCAGAGCTCTGCTTCTCCTCCGCTTTGGACCAAGGCTGTGCTTGCACAGGGACTTGGTTATACTTCAGACCTGGATATATTTCATACATTCAGTTTGTACTTCCCTTTGCTTCCTCCATCCCTTCTTGGTCCCTTATGTGTTACATCCATCCACCCGCCCCCCCTATGGCACCTACTCCAGCCTACTCCAGCCTACTCCAGCCCCTCCGTCTGCCATCCCCAGTCATCTATCCCTTGGAAGTCCCATCCTAGTACTCAACTCTGGTGCCTCTGGTCACAACTCCGCCACAACTCTGGTTAGTTCTCATCCTCCTTTGTAATTTCCTTATTTGGACTACTTCATAACTAATCCTTATGACATTGTCATATATTTAAAACCCTGTACTCATCCCTATGCCTCACTCTTCCCTTGATTGCAGTTTTAGTGCCAGGGTTGTATTTTGTTACTCCTATCCCTGAACTCCTCCATTTTACATACTTCATTCCGCTCCTAGAATTAGTCATCTTCCTCCTCAGTATATAAGTTCTCTGTACTCTGCTCTGTATCTCCTTAGTATGAATATTGATTAAGTCTCTCCTCTCCCTCTCGTCCAATCTCCTTGCCTCATCCTCTCCTCTCTGGAACCTCTGCTCCTGCGTCCTCCAAAATCTGAGGACTGGACTTAGACAAGGGCATGATATACAAGTCCTGCACCAAGTCCTCTTAAGTCCCCTCTGTCTCCGTTACTCCGCTTGGACTCCAGTCCACCTTTGCTGCTTACCTCTGCTTTCCCCCTCAGCCCCATCAGACCTCTGGTTGGACTTGACCCAGAGATCCTGGACTTGACATTATGGACCCTTGATATTATCTCACTCTTTCCCTGACATTCTTGATGTCCCTGTTTACCTCCTAGTATAAAACCTCTGTATCTCTGTCATGTAACCTTAGCATAAATATCAATTTAGTTCTGCTCTCCTAACTCCTGTTGTGATCCCTCAATTTAGTCACCTCTCCTGATCCTTGTCATGATCCCCTCCTCCTGTCAGAACTCTGCTCCTCTGAAATACAAGGACATGGATCTGTTCAAGGGCATGACACATAAGTCCTGCACTGACATCCTTTCTATGCAACTCTACTCCAACACTTCCACTCTGGACTTTGGTCCAACTCCAAGACAAAGTTCATTGACCACCCCTTAGTACCTCCAGATCTTAACAGCTCCTCTGCTTGGACCAATGCTGTGCTTGGACCAGCACTTGGTTATACCTGGATCCAGATCCCTTGTATTATGATTTCTAATACTCCACTTGGAGCACAGCTCCTATGCTGTGCTGTAAAGAACTAAATGTGCCTGAGTGTGAGGCAAGAGAATGAAGATGGGGTGATGTGTTCATTCCAGGGAGTTTCAAGGCAATGCAAAATGGCCAAAAATAGGTAATGAAATGGATGAGAAAGAGTGTACCACTGGTGTGGACAACTCCTATGGGGGCCTTCTCCAAAAGGGACTGGGTTCCAGACTTCCAGATGCATTTCTGGACTTCTGCATGCAATGCAGACAGCAAGAGAGGACTAGGACTGGGAATTCAGGCTTATACTGGGCATTCTAACACTGAGGAGAGTGGAAAACTGTATTAAGTAAGTAGTGACATGCCTATGTAGTGCTCAACTAACATAAAACAATGTCAAATAGGTAAAAATAGCTAGACCGGCCCAAAACAACATAAACTGGTCACAAACAAACATACCTGGACATCAGAATACTGGGAAACATTGCCAGGAAGTGATCCCAGCTGGTATAAACCAACTCTGGCTGGTTTCTGTGCAACCTGGTCATGTAGGGGATTGATTCTGGCTGGAAACATACCAGGATAATGTTAGGATAACCAGGATAACACTGGATGTGTTGCAATGTTGTCAGATGCCCTATAAAACTGGAATACAAACATAGGGAACCACAGTTCTCTACAGTGCTCTGGCACTACTTACCTTCTGATTCCTTAGTATATAAATACTGTATATTCTGTCATGTAACTTTAGCATGAATATCAAATTAGTCCACTTTCTGTTCTCTTGTTGCAATCTCCTTCTCCTTCTCCTGTTGGAACTCTGATCTTCCGAAATACAAGGACATGGACCTGTTCAAGGGCATAACACATAAGTCATGCACCAACATCCTCCTGAGTAACTCCACTCTGACTCCTCCACTCCAGACTTTGGTCCACTTCCAAGACTAACCAGTCTACTACCCCCTCAGTACCTCTGGACCTCTGACCAGACTTGAGTCCAGAGAGTCCAGACTTAACAGAAATGGTATTGATGTCAAGGCAGATGTCACCTATGTGCCTGTCCGAAATGAATGGTATGCAGATAGAGAGCACTGCATACCAAAAAATCCAGAGTTGATCTTCTTGCTGAGCTGGTACTTGCTGCCAATCCAGAGGATTAAGTCTGTGAGCAAGAGCCTCTGCTATAAAATGGATGTAAAAATATTCACTGGAATGGAGAGGGAAATATTCATACTTGAGTGGTGGGTGCTTGGCCTTGACACAGCTTGATGTGCAGGATGAGTATTGGTGCTCAGAGGGACACTGGCTGGTATGAGAGTGAGTGTTGGTGCCCAAACAAACACAGTCCAATTAGACATCATTCACACTCAAATGAGTATGTGGGATGAGCAGTGGTATGTCCACCATTAGTAAACAGTAGTGTATTGAGATGGCAGGAGGTTATTGTAGGTCTAGGGTGAAAATGGTGATCTGATGATCTCTGAGAGGTGCCTTGTACCATGGCAGAAGGACAAGCACACTGAATATCATCACACAAGTGACTCCAAACAGAGTATGAGTGAATATACTATATACAGACAAAATCAGAGTGTGCTATACTATCCAAGCAGAGAATGTGGGAAATTGAGTAAGTTTGTAGTCCTCAGCACTTCAAATATTATGAATAGGCGGAGCAGTCAGGGAATCAGGATAGTGGCATCTATGAACTAAGACATCATCCTCAGATATCTCAATGTTGAAGGGGACAAGTGAAACCTGCAGTGTTTGAAACAGTACAGCATTCGAGTAGGCTATAAAAATTATACATAAGTTTTAGTTGTTACTATTGGAATAACATACCATCTCTTCACTTCTTTGCAGCAGGTGGGGACTGTGGTGGGGACCAAAACATGCAGGAGCGCTTCCCTAAGTATTGAGTTTCAGTACAAAGTCCAGTCAAAAGTGTAACTCAACTTACTGAACTACTGGGGGGGCATAGTAGAATCTATATACTTCACTTGCTTTCTCTTGTCTTTTGATGGAGTGAACAGGCTTTCAGCATGCAAGTTCAGATTGTTTATAGAACTTGCTAACTTGATGTCCAGATCACTTTCACTGTTGATACTAGTGATGCTAATAATCTCATCTCTGTCATGAGAGTCATGCACTGAGGCAATTGATTCAAACTCAGAGAGAGTGTCTTGCCCAACAATTCATGGTTGTTGGTTCCACAATCCATAAATGTTGTCCAGAATAGGATTCCTGGTTGCTGAAATGCAGTATCAATGCTAGAATCCTGATACTCTGCTATGGTATCATGTACTTACCAAACCACAGGGCACTGTCCTGGATACTGGCCTTAGCATGACCCTTGTTTGAAAATAGTGTAGATCCATTTGGTTCATTTACCTGAATGACTGAGAATTTGCTGCTAGAATGTACAAGAAGGGCCCACTCAGGCCAATGCAATGACTTAGTGGTAAGAGTGTTCCACTTCTGAGTGAGGGCTAGATTGAAGGGGAAAAGATCCAAGAGATAGGCAAAGACCTGTGGAAACCATTTGTGGACTTGTCTGTCCATGTCTGCATATGTTCATGCAGCATTGATCAGGATCCCTTTGCTGCTGGGGTCAGTCACCCTGACAAGACACTTATGATTTTCCATTTCTTGCATGTCATAGGAATAAGTCTGTCTGAAAGGAGCTCTTGGCTGCCTCAAGCATCCTTTGCTCTAACAGGATTGTTAGTAATTCAAATCACAATGTAATTAGAATGGCATACATTAATTCCACAAACAACTATTGCAATAAAGTTAATATGAAAGATTGTTGAGGTTGAGGTACCCCAGGTTGATGAATTGGTTGGAACATGTTGGGAACCAGTCATAGAAGCCTACTAATATTGTTAGCAACATATGTGATCAGTACTTTGATATTACCTTGCAAGACAAAGAGGTTGCATTTGGTAAAGCTGAAGCTTGCTTCCTTGATCCAAAAGTTGCCATTGTTTCAACCCAAGCCTTGGCTGCCAACTGGGTTAATGGTGTGGTTCCAGGTACTCACTCTGCCAGCCTCATGAAAATATCTTGGACACTTGAGGTTGTTGCATTAGAGGCAGGTGGCTGATTGTCATTAGTTGTCATTACAGGCCTCAAGTTGGATTGAAAACCTAGATTTGACAGCAGTGGAGGGTCAGGATGCTGCACTGGTAGTGGAACAGTAGTGCTGCCAGCTGGATGCTTGCTTATCCCATGTTCACACTCAAGGCAGATTGGCTTCTGTCCATCAACCAGCCAATGAAATTCCTTGCATTCACATGTACCACCATTTCCTCAACAGAAGGTGGAGTGGTCGATGCTCATTGATTAGAAGGGTGAAGAAGGTGGTAGATGTAGCAATGAGTAATTAGTGTTGGCAGGAAGAAGGGGTAGCCATGAGATGTAGCCCATAGATTCAATAACCAACAATGGATGACTTATATACCTGAAGGACTATACATGCTGTGTTGCTATGAGATATGTCAAGCACACAAGAGCCTGACACCACAGGCAAGCCTGTTCATGCCAAATGGCATCTGCCAATGACACATCCAGCTGTTTAGATCACCATTGACCCAGCTGAATTATCTCAAAGGCAGGATAACCACTTTGCCCCAGTTCTTCTGGTAACCCACAGCCATCAGGGATGATCTGATGTTTGACCATCTTGGACAATACCTGAAAAAATGAGTTTTCCTCTTCAAGGTCAGCAAACAGGATATGGCAGGATGGTACATGCACTGCATCTTGATTTGCATGTTGCTAGATGAGACTAACCACTTGTGCTATGCAATACACATTGTCTTCATCTCTGCTTGCTCCTGAGTCTTTGTCTTCTGGGTGTCCAGCATCTGACTGGTGCTGTTTATGTGAGAGCAGTGTTCCATGAACACCATAGTGTTGGTTAATGTCACCTGGATCAATCCCATCACAGTCATCTCCATACACACCAAATTGCATTTGACACAGAAAGCAGAGATCCTAAAGTCTTAGTCAGTAGAGTAGCATACATCTCTATGGTAAATTGACAAACAATAGGACTCTTGTTGTTTGTATCAGCACCATCAATTGGATGGCAGTTCCACCTGACTTGGAAACTGAGACAGTCATTGTTGATCACAAGGAGAAAAAGCATGTATAGCAGCCATAAATGGTGTGGGTTTTGAGGGTCAAGTGCATGTCAATTTTCAAGCTGAGTGAAAAAGGCATGCCAGTGGTGAGCAAACTGTGTTCCAATGTCAACCCACAATCATTCAATGGGTGAGTTATGTGTTGACCTGTGAAAAATCAAGCACCATCATGTGAAATATGAATGTTATGACTTACAAGCCCCATATGAAAGATGTGTGATGGGAACCTTTTTCTGTGATCATGTATGTTGCAATGTTGTAGAGAACCTTGGTTCCCTACATTTGTATTCTGGATTTATAGGGCATCTGATGCTATCACAACACATCCGGTGTTATCCCAGTCATCCTGATGTTATGTCATATCCCGTCCAACTCTGGTTACTCCAGACCAACTTTGGACCAGTTCCCCCGGTCACGTGCACATACTCAACTCTGGACCAACTCTGTTGATCCTCCGGTTCATTCTCGCTCAATATCATAGACCTTGACTTTGGACCTTTTCCATTATGTTCTATCTTGACATCTCTCTGTATGTTCCACTATGACATCTCTGTTTCCATTTCATCTTGACATCTCTATTCCCATTCTATCTCAATGTCTTATCTTGACTTCTGTTTCACTTACATAGTTACCTCTGTGCCTGTGCACATTAAAGACTTACCCAATCTCATCTCTCTTAGTATATAAAGTCTCTACTTCTGTCAGTAGATACCTCAGTTTGAATCTCAACTTAACCTTGTCCTGTCCTCGTCTTGATCTGATGATCTCCTCTTGTCTTGAGTCTGAGACTCTCCTCCAAACTCCAACCCTCTGCAAATTCGGGACACTGGACTTTCTGCAAAGGCACACCACATAAGATGAAGCCAAGTCCCATTCGGCTAGCCTAACTCCGAAGTCCAGAGTTAGTCTAGAGTTCATCCCCAGTGTTTAACATGTTATCCCAGTATGTTTCTGGCCAGAATCAATCCTCTACATGACCAGGTTGTGCAGAAACTGGCCAGAGTTGGTTTATACTGACTGGGATCACTTTCTAGTGCTGTTTACCAGCATTCTGGTGTCCAGGTATGTGTGTTTGTGACCAGTTTACATCGTTTTGGGCTGATTTTGCTATTTTTACCTATTTGACATTGTTTTATGCTTTGCTGAGCACTACACAGGCATGTCATTAATTATCTAATACAGTTTTCCTCTTCCTCTCTGTTAGAATGCCCAGTATAAGCCTGTAATGCCCAGTCCTAGTCACCCCTTGCTGTCTACATTGTGTGCAGAAGCCTGGGAATGCATCTAGAAGTCTGGAACCTGATCTCTTCTGGAGAAGGCCCCAAAAGGAGTTGTCCACACCAGTGATATACTCTTTCTTGTCCATTTCTTATCCTATTTCTGGCCATTTGTGGTGTTTTGAGACTCCCTGGGATGAACACATTGCTCCACTTTCTTTCTACCACTTCACACTGAAGCACATTTGAATCTTTACAATGTCTACATTTTCACCACCATGGTCACCTCTAACCCAGGATGGCATTCCATATTTCATTATTGCAGACTTGAAAAGTTCAAGAATAGTTGCAGAGTGGTTGTTATCACTTGCCCATATCACTGTTACCTGAGGACAAATGTGAACCTTAAGCTGAGGTGCAAGCAAAAAAAAATGAGCACATACCATACAACAAAAGCCATCAATAATGCCATGAATCACAATGCCCCATTGGATGAGCTTGTGATGCCCATCAAGGTGCCAGATGGCATTGGGCCACTTTACATAGTACTTGCACTGTCTCTTGACCTGATGGTCTCAGAGAACCTGACTGATATGATTGACTCTGGAGTGAGTGAAGGACATGATGATACTACACATAATGTCTGTGAGCTCACAAATGACCCATTACATAGCATAAACCAGACTCTGGGTGCCAAGCTTTGAACTCAATGACATATTGATTGAGCTCAGTATCATTCAATGTTGAATAGGTCCATCTAATGTCTTGCTTGTTCATGTATGCATGGAGAGTGTTCCTGTGCACCCCTAAGGTGCATGCTAGCTCAGTGAGCTTTATCTGCTGAGCACTGGAGATTGCTTCCATGAGGTAAGCCACATCAATATATTTCCTGGGGTGACCTCATTGTCCAGTATGGACAATGGTTACAGGCTGTGGTATTTAGACATCAATATCTGTGCTGGGTCCAGTTAATACAATAGTAGCTATGCTGCAGGTTAGCAACCTTACAGATTCTGTATGTTCTCACAGTGATGTGAAAGTGCAGTGAGCAAGTCTAAAAATTGATTGCTGAGGTCTTCAACCACTCCTCTAGGTCCACCAACATGGAATTGTGTTTGATTGCCAGAAGTAGAGAAATTGCATCCCCCTCAATCATAGTGAGATGGAATTTAACCTGAAGGGGGTCTATCTGCGCTTGGTTGAGGACCCACTGAGTGTACTGATAGATGCTATCAAGGGTTTCATGTGCTAATAAGAGATTTGGGGGGTGCTCAACTTGAGGCAGTGGTGGTATCATTGATGGCAGTATGAAAACAGCACATGTTGGGATGCTGCATATCATTTCTGTGACAGGTCACACTGTAGTGATACACTATCAATCTGTTGACACCATCACCCTTCATTGACTACTTCAGTTGTGTCCATTTCATCCATCAAGCCTCTCTAGCTGTCATGTCTGAACTCACCCACCATGGCTTCTATTACTTCCAAAATGGATCCCACATCATTTGCATACATGTCCTAAGTCAACTTAGAAGTATATTCTAATGTCTTTTCTGTTGCCAACAGGTCAAAAATATGCTCTACAAACTCTACAATGACCTCCTTACATCACACTCTGCCCTAATTCAAGACATGTTCATGATTGGTGGTGCTGGATCAGGCTCAGTTGAGGGCAAGAGTGATGCCAACCTGATTGTTCTCCTGGGCAAGAAATGCACCATCTTTGATTTGTTTCTTGACCACATACATGGCCAGTAAGTGTTATCTTACTTTTATCCAGCAGCATAACTGACAATCATCTGTTATTGACATTTCTAGTTCACATGGCAGCTTCACAAATGCATACTCTCATGAAGAGCTCCAGGATCTCCTACAATTCACAGACAAGTACCACTGCCCCAAGACATGAACCTTTGTCATTGACCACATCTGGGATACAAGATATACATTCCATCCAGCTGATTTGATCCAACTCAGCACTCAATACAGCATCCCTAGACTCTTCAAACATGGTTTTTGATCCATTCTTGATATTCCACTTAGGGAGATCACAAAGAAGCATTGTCTGACAATAGGCAATGAGATATTCATTGCAGTGACATATGCTAAACATATATGTACTCAAAGAACACACACAACTTGTTGCTTGTGAAGAACCTTCCATCCTCAAGCATGGAGATGATTGCGTAGTGTAAAGAACCTTGGTTCCCTATGTTTGTATTCCAGATTTATAGGGCATCTGACACTATCACAACTCATCTGGTGTTATCCCAGTCATCCTGATGTTATCCTGGTAGACCAGATGACTTCCCAGTATGTTTCCAGCCAGAATCGATCCCCTACATGACTGGGTTGCACAGAAACTGGCCAGAGTTGGTTTATACTGGCCAGGATCACTTTCTGGTGTCATTTACCAGTATCCTAGTGTCCAGGTTTGTTTGTCTGTGACCAGTTTATATTGTTTTGGGCTGGTTTTGCTATTTTTACCTATTTGACATTGTTTTATGTTAGTTGAGTACTACACAGGCATGTCATTAGTTACCTAATACAGTTTTCCTCTCTCCTCAGTGTTAGAACACCCAGTATAAGCCTGGATGCCCAGTCCTAGTTATCCCTTGCTGTCTGCATTGCACATAGAAGCCCAGGAATGCATCTGGAAGTCCAGAGTCTGGTTTTTTTTTGGAGGAGGCCCCATAGGAGTTGTCCACACCAGTGGTATGCTCTTTCTCATCCATTTTATATATCATTTCTGGCCATTTGTATTGTCTTGAGACTTCCTGGGACAAACACATTGCCCCATTATCTTTCTCTTGCCTCACACTCAGGCACATTTAAATCTTTACAACTGGAGCCCACTGCAAGGGAGTCCAGCATTTCATTTGGCCTCACTCTTCCCATTATTCATTTCATTCACACTTTTACATTCCCTTCTCCACTGCTATGCTTGTCTGCCCATTTCTACTGCTTACTACACCTTCTGAGCCTTGATACTGTCTTCCTTTCTTCCTTCTGACCCTATTTTATGCTATCTGGTGACATTTATGAGACTTACTTCATATTCCACCCTTATTTCATCCTTCATGTTACATCTGAGCCTTTAAGCATTTCATTATGACATAGCCGATGTTCATTTTACCATTCCAGGACACCCCTGACACACCCTGATTTAATGGCACATCATGCTAACTTCCCTGGTTCCTGGAGGATGTTGAGGAATTAGCAAGCCAGGCCAGCTTTAATGATTGAGATACCATCCAGCTGGCAATCCGGTATGCAGATTTTGAAGAAGCAGAGCTATGGGAGATGATGGAGGAGATATCAAACCTGACACCTAGCTGGTCCTGGTTCATCAAGGTGGTGAAGGAACTTTATCCAGGATGTAAGCCAGTATACACCCAGAAAGATCTGATCAGCCTTGTCCAGCAGTTCTGAAATGAATCAATATGCACCCTGGATGACCTTGGCCAGTATCACTGTAGCTTTTTCAAGATCTCCACCCCTCTGCTTAGCACTGGCCAGCTTGGCAAATGTGAACAGGATGAGCTCTTCTTTACAGGGTTCCAATTTGATCTAGTGACCCGCCTTAACCACCAGCCAGAAATTGTCCATCCAGAGATCTACCCCAATGAGCCTTACCCAATGGAGTATGTCATGGAGGCCACCTCATTCCTGCTCTCCCAGGTCGCATCCAAAGTAGCTGCTCAACCTCCCAGTCCAATGCCACACACTGCAAGTCTGGCCCAGAATGTATTACCAGCTATTCATCCTTCATACCCAATACCATATCATACAAGTTCAGTCCTGGCTGTTCTACCAACTATTCCACCTCCACACCCGATGCCTTACACTGCAAGTCTGGTCCAAAAGCCCTTACTGATTGTCCAGACATCCACTCCCCATCTCCACTCATTGCCTGTATCCACCTCTCCTACTCTGGAGGTTTCCTGCCTTCTCTCATCTGAAGCCATGTCCCCTATCCAGCAGACCCCTGCTGTCAACCCTGCATTATCACCATATGCACCATGCACCACACCTGATATACCACCAGTTGTACTAAGCTGATGTAAAGATCTAAATATGCCTGTGTGTGAGGCAAAAGAAAGGTGATGGGGTGATGTGTTCATCCCAGGGAGTCTCAAGACAATACCAAATGGCTGGAAATGGGTAATAAAAGAATGAGAAAGAGCATACCACTGGTGTGGACAACTCCTATGGGGGTCTTCTCTAAAAGGGACCAGGCTCCAGACTTCCAGATGTGTTCCCGGACTTCTGCACACAATGCAGACAGTGAGGGGTGACTAGTACTGGGTGTTCAGGCTTATACCAGGCATACTAACACAAAGGAAGAGGGGAAAACTGTATTAGATAACTAGTGACATGCCTATGTAGTGCTCAGCTAACATAAAACAATGTCAAATAAGTAAAAATAGCAAAACCAGCCCAAAACAACATAAACCAGTCACAAACATATATACCAGGCCATCAGAATACTGGTAGACATCACTGGGAAGTGATACTGGCTGGTATAAACCAAGTCCAGCCAGTTGCAGTGCATACCGGTCATGTAGGGGATCGAAACCAGCCAGTTAACCAGTATAGTACTGGTATGACCAGCATAGTGCTGTGTAAGTCACAGCTTGATTCCAATGTCATTGGATGCCCTATAATTCAGGATTCCATGTGTAGGGAATCATGGTTCTCCACACTGATTGCTACCAGACACTGTGCAGGTCACCTCTGAAACAACTCCAGACATCTTGGACATCAAGCTGGCCATACCAACAATTGACCCAGTTGCATTGGAAGACATGCCAGAGTCGATTGGAGCAGATCTAGAGTGGTGGAACAATGATATAGAGGCCTTGGACCTGGAATCCACCAATATCAAGCTGGAGATCTGGAAAGTTGATGGGAACACACTGGATATCAAGTGAGATGCACTATCCATTGCCCTGGGAGAGCTCAAGGATATACCAGATGCAGTCAGAAGCATGTCAGACCCATGGGAAGATCTACTAGCTATCACACCAGATATTCTAGAACAGGAAATCCACAGAAACAGTCAGGAGAGCCAAGTAATTGGTCTGGAGGTAGGCCAAATTGAGCTAGGAGCACAGGAAATCAGGCTGGAGGTATGCAGTATTGACCCAGGAATAGTTGACATAGCACTGGGTACACTGGAGATAAAGCTGGATAGACCAGGGATAGAGCCAGAGGGATAGCAAAGTGAGCCAGACACTTGGAGGACTCAGCCAGACATATACTCAGGTGGTATGCCCTCAATTCCAACCTTTTCACATTCACATTTGCAGTTATCTATTCCCTTTATCATACATAACACCCTGATTCTGCTTTCTACTAACCCTGTGCACTTTGGATGTTTCACACCCACCCCCTTTAATTCCCCTTTCCCCATGATAGTCCTGATATCCAGGAGGGCATCATTTCAAGCCTCTGGGGGGATGGACCACATTGACCACAGGTCAAGCTAGTTATTCATCTGGCAGAGGTGGTTGTCATCCAGATGTCCACCAGACTGCTATTCAACAAATTAAGTATACTTTTCACTTCACTTAGTCTGGGATTTCACCAAAATGGCCCTGATTTTTCATTTCTGAATACCACTTTTTATCTGATTTCATGCATACAGTTATTGGAGACTGCTTTTCCAGCATTTCATTTTGTTCTATCTATTTCTTTTCATTTTATACCATTCTGGATGGTATAGAAGCTGAAAGATGCATAAAGAAGGCAAGCCAGGTGGTACCCTGCCTCAAAAGGTACTCCAGAAGGTATAGATGCCAATAGAAGCCCAATGAAGACAAGTCAAGTGGTACCTTGCAATTATAGCTAGTCCTTTTCATTTTCTTCATCCGCTTCCTTTCTTTTTCATAGACTGTCCATTCCCACTCCAAATAATGCCTGGTCATGAGCACTGTTATGGAGCACATCCTTCTGGACAGCGAGCAACAAAGGTTCTCTTTGTGAGGAGGCACTCACAAAGAGGCACAACTTCTCACAAGGAATGAAGAGGCAAAGAGGAACAGTTGAGGCGACTGTTCAGGCAGGAGCAAGTCCAGAGTAGATGTGGATTGCACAGGTCTAGCTTGAGGTTTACAAGCAAAGTAGCTAGCTACTTATAGTCCAAAGGAATGCGCACAGACCAAGAATAGGGCAGGCATGGAAAGCGAGAGAAGGAAAGAGAAGGTGAAGGAACAACTGTGGATGGCTAAGTATGGATCACAATAGCATATGAGAGAATGCTATTAGGAGATAGAGTCCGAAAGGAGATGACTAGGTAAGAACTGAAATGGTGAAAGAGTAGTCGAACTCATCAAGGGAGAAAGTGACAAGGAATTGTAAGTACCTTGCATGTGGATGTGGATACATAAAGGAAATGCACTTGGAGATAAGGAGAAGACCAGGATGTAAGGATAAAATTGTAACTGTTGGCAACCTAGACCTGTTAAGGCTTCGGTCACACTACTAGACTTGCTTTAGAGATCAAGAGGAGGTTCCAGGGGAATCAACCAGGACTTGACTGAAGTCCAGTTGTTGATGACATTCGGATTATATATGTACAGAGTAGTTTAGGGCTGGTGTGAGAATACTTACTAAGTACTATGTCATTGTGGAGTGGGAAAGGAGATAAGGGTCTAGACTGACGGTAATTAAGGAAGCATGTAGATAAGGGTTCTGGAATGAATGTGAATGAAGTGAAAGGGATTGACCTAGACTTGGTCAGGTGACATGTCCCACGGTCACGTGATGGTGGTCATGTGACTTGATAAGATAAGATAAGATAAGATGAGAAATTGTAACATTATCCCCCTCCTATGAATCGCATTCCAGGTGATTGAAGGGAACCTGGGAGGGCTCTGTTACATATGTTGTTATATGAAGAGAAAAGAGAGTCAAAGTCTGTTTGGACCATTCTGAGCTTCCGGGGTGCCGCTGGGTTAGATAAGTGAAAGTCCTTTAGTGCCTCTTTGGCATTTGTGAGGTGGCTCAGAGGTTCCCATGTGCAGTCTTCCTCGTCATAGCCCTTCCAGTGTACTAAGTATTCCAGAGATCATCCTTTTAGTCGAGAATTCACGATGTATTCGACTTCGAACTCTGGAAGTCCTTCTTGTGTGCCCACGATGGGTCCTGGGGCAACGACAGGTTGGTTTTCAAGGCATTCTTTGTAAGGTTTAACCCTTGAAACGTTGACAGTTGGGTGGATTCGCAGGGTAGACGGTAATTTGAGTGTTATGGCATTAGGGCCTGTGAATGCTGTGATTTCATAGGGACCAATCCACCTTTCAGTGAGTTTCTTGGATGCCATATTGAGTTTAATGTTCTCTGTTGAAAGCCAGACCATATCTCCGACTTTCATTTCAGGAACCTTGGTGCGGTGCTTATCAGCTTGCCACTTCATGGAGGATTGAGCTTTTTCGAGTGATTCTCTAGCTTGCTCAAGCGTCTTTGAAAAGTCCTGTGCAAATGTCGAGGATGATTTGTTCTTGGTGATAACGGGTTCAATGCCCATTCTTGGTTCGTAAGTCTTCATGACTTCGAACAGCGTTTTCTTGGTGGAAGAGTGCTGGTGGTTATTGTAAGAGAATTGTGCCAGGGGGAGCCACTCTGCCCATTTTTCTTGTTTCTCAGTGGTAAACAGCCTGAGATACTGCTGAAGGTCCCTATTGACCCTTTCTGTCTGTCCATCGGTTTGAGGATGGAAGGCTGTGGACAAATTCAGGTCTATTTTGAGCATTTTGCCCAAATCCTTCATTACTTGTGAAGCAAATTGTGGTCCTCGATCTGAGATGATGGACCTAGGGAGACCATGGTGCTTCCATACATGGTCCCTATATAGCTTGGCTGTACCAAAGGCTGTGATTGTCTTATTGGTGGATATGAATTCCACCTCTTTGGAAAAGCGGTCTACTATGACGAGTACAGAGTTGTATGTGTTGGATATGGGGAGGTCGGTGATGAAGTCCGCGGATATGTCTTTCCATGGTCCTTCTGGGATCAGATTTGGGATTAATTCCCCTTTGGGTGCCTTGTTTTCTGGCTTCATGCGTGCGCATCTGTTGCATCTTGAGCAATAATCTTTTACTTGGGCTTGAAGGCCATTCCATTGGAAATATCGCTCTATTATCTGCCAGGTCTTTTCAGCACTGCCGTGTCCAGTGATTGGGGAATCATGGTAAAGGGTAATGATGTCTTGGTGCAAAGTTTCTTTATTTGGGACAGAGATTCTGTCACCAAGATACAGAATTCCGTCTTTATTAAGAAGGTTGGGTTTATCATCTCCCTTCCATTCTTCTTGTGCTTCCACTATTCTTTCAAGGAGTTTTCGTTCTTCTCCTTCAATCGTGTAAGCATATCTTGATTGTGCCCTTACTCTGTATTCAGGGATCATTTGGACGCCTTTGTTGTCTTCGTCAATTCCAACTGCATGATTCTCTCGTTGAGAGAGAGCATCAGCCTTTCCCATTTGGGATTCAGGCTTGTTGACTAAGACGTAATTGAATCGAGAAAGCCATTGAGACCATCTCGCTTGTCGACGATTTAAATCTTGTTTCGTCATGAAGTACCGGAGGTTGGCGTGGTCCGTCCAGACTTCGAATTCTCCTGCCCCTTCAAGGTAATGTCACCACTGTTCTAGAGCCAGAATTATGGCGAGCATTTCCTTATCTGCTATTGGGTAATTTCTCTGCTCGGGGGTCATGGAAGCAGAGGAAAAGGCGACAGGGTGTCACCTGTCTTCTTGTTTGATCAAAAGGACCGCGCCAGTTGCGAAGTCCGAAGCATCAGTTTCCAAGCGAAACTCACTAT
>JBBPKI010000871.1:0-16875 GCA_038089155.1 Nevesoporus exiguus
CGTCTGGTCCTGCTAAACAGGACTCGAGCATCTTCGAAGCTGTAGCGAGGCCCTCGCTATCAGCAAGGGTGCTCGCAGAGAAGCTTTGCAGGTCGAGGATGGTCATCGTAGGCATCATTCCGCGGTAGATAGTACGACGTGGTCACGAGTGGGCACTTGGCTCAACTCCGTCGCCTCCTTTATCACTGACGGAACACGAGGCCCGAATGGAACAATACCACAAAGGAAGCTTCTGATGGGAATCAGCATTTGTGGGTCCCGATCTGTTCGATAAGGATGTTTCATAGGCTTTAAGGTTCCAGCAACCTAATGGTCCTGTGCGACCGTTGGCACGAAGGGCACAAAGCTTCGGCGTAAAAGGGCAAAGGTAGGCGTTGCGCAAAGGAGTAACACAAACTGACTCGTGCTCGAACCTGACAACGCCATGATCTTGGCACTTGCCGTAGAGAACCATGCCCAAGTTCGGTACCTGAAAGTATCCATCACTGGCACGCCGGTCGCAGAGGGGATGATTGAACAAAGTCACCACCGTCGAAGCGTTGCTACATCTAAGTTCAAAGCGACTCAAAGTATGCCGCTCCAGGCTAACGTAATCCAGAAACCATGAAGTCCCTCAATCAGTTTACTTCGTTTCATTGTAAGTACACGTACACGTAAATAGTGTCAAGGAGTCGACATCTCGTTCGTCCACTAAAAGTTAACGAAGGAGTCCTCCGCCACGTCTTCGAGGATCAGTACAGTAAGACAGTAAACGTATAAAGTAAGAAGAGAAGACGTTGGTGAAAGAAGTCCAAACTGCACCATAGCTCGTACATACAACAGTTTCATACGGACCAAATGTAGGACGGAGAACAAAGGTAAAAAGAAAGAACATAACCAAGATGATAAATCAAGTCTATTCAGACATCTCACATGTCCTCGTAGTGAGGCTTGGGCGAACTGATGGATAGCTTTCCTTGCATTTTTCGTTGCCGCAGGTTCTTCACTTCCGTATTGATCCGATCGCGAAGGCGCTCGAGGTCTAGACTGCGCTCGGCCCGCGAACCCATCAGCACGTTGCGCCAGATCCCAGCGGCAGCGACCGAGTTATCAATATTCAGTTGCATCGGCCGATGCAGGCGGACCATCTTTTGCATGAGGTGATCGGGGTTCGCATAAATTGCACCTGGCCACGCAACTCGGATCGCGAACCACCATCCGAGGGGCTAGACTGGAATCAGCAGGTTCACAAAGACACCCAAAGATGCACTCACCCGGCCATCAGGTAGTGTTCGCTCGGGATAGGAATCATATGTGGTCAATGCACCATCTGGTAAGGAGAACCTACAGGATCGAGGTCACCTCAAAATTTCCACGGGAACCGGGGGAAAGGTTACTTGCCTGTGCACGACCCAGTGATTCGCATTTGAGCAATGCTTTGCCAATACCACGATCAACCGCGGGGCACCTTCGAACCCGAACGGCGCCCACAGTTCCCTCAGCATCCCGCAAGCATCTCCATGTCGTCCGTTGAACACAGCAGTGCTGATAGCGTCTGCCATGTTGGGCGGTACGAATAATCTATCCACTTTTCCTCCAGGAACGTCTGTCATCCGACTCCTCACATAGCGCTTGTATGTTTGCGTCGACAAAATGCTCAAAGCGACCTCGTCGATCTGTTGTCCTCGAGCTGTGCCCCATCAATCTCGCCAGAGGAGACGGGTTTCGACGTTCGGTAGTTTCTGCCATCCGGAATCTCTTGGAGACGAGACTCAGTAAACGCTCCATGGCCCTTGTACTCCTTCTGGTCGTCTCGGGCAGCTTCCCGTGTCTTGTGAGTCACTGCAGATTGGCTACCTCCAGGCTTCACTCTTGGTTTATACAGCCCTTCCTCTAGGAATTGTTGTCCTTGGGAATCATCGCGATCAGCATTCAACCATTTGTGGGTCTCTGTCAGTGTTGGTGCTCCGAATCGCCGTGTACTATTCCCGCCCGCGGTATATTCTTCGTCTAAAAGAAACAACCAACATGAGAATACGCCTCATAGACCAGGTTGTCGACACTCACCAACAATTTCGGTCTCGTTAGCCTGGTACATCGATTCCGCCAAGGTGCCTGCCACTTATGTATTGATGTTGACGATTTGCATACGGTGCGTCTGATCGCATTGGTCTCCGCCTTCCGTGTATTCGGTCTTCCCGTCACTGCGCTGCTGACTGGGATTAGAGGATTCGGCGTGCTATCGCTGGCCGTGAGGCAGTGGCATAGGGGCATGAAAAGACTACGGGCCGAAGACGTCAAGGCACTCGCACATCTTGATCATCCTAATGATCAGTTCCTCGACCCACTCAGGAGACTCCTGCTGAACGATAGGGTTAGCTCGTTAACATGCATAAATACCCCAAAGGATACCTACCTGTACCGTAGGTTCACAGTCGCCGTCGAGGTGGACACTGACTATGGTCACGGAACGACTCGTGATGCTGTTTGATCGACAGCGAAACATTAAATGATAAACATCGTAAAGACTGATGGAATGAGCGGCCTGATATAAAGGTGAGTAGAGTGACCTACAAGAGAGGAGGAAAGATGAACGAAAGCGCAGCGCGTGACCACGGTACAGTACCCATAAAGTGAAATTTAAGTAATGCAAATTTGTAAATCATGAACCACAGTTGGTAATACACGGTAGGAGTCTCAGCTATCAAGGGTGTCCGAAACGTGGCGGCCTACAATGATCCGATTCAGTAGGTGCACTGACACTGCTCGGTCAAGAAGACCGAGCGTCAACACGCAGAAAGATCTTCGGGGGCATCGTGCCCGGGGCTTGGGCTGTTATGAAGTTGCAACCGTATTACCAGGCATTACAAGTATGTTACATCATTCACGAACTACTCGACGCCCGAAACGACGATACTACATTCAAAATTCGTGGAATCAGAGGAAGGGAAGGAGAAGAACGAATGGGAAAAACAGTGTCTAATCGGTACCGTCAGCACCGATGTCATCTGGCGTCCTGCAAGGTTTGGCCACGTACACGAGTAGCTGAAGTACAGCAGAATACTCTTTGATCAATCTTCTCCATGAGCTGTAGGGCTTCTTCCATTTATGAATCAGCGCGTCCTGACCACAAGCTCATATGCAACTCGAAGGTCTTCTCGAATCTCCGGAGCTAGGATAGGACTTGGAAGCCGATGAATGAAACCCTTGACATCCAGAACAGCCTGCTTCATTTGGTCTTTGTCTCTGGCTTGATGCATCGCTGCATTTGGTTCAATCCTCTTGCGTAAGCTGAGACCGTCCTTGAGCAGAGCACTAAAAAGGATCGTGATTGATAAGAGGAAAGCGTGTTCCTCGGTAGTTGGGCTCACTTTAGCGCGCTCATCTGCTTCCCTACTTCTTCAAGGTGCTCATGATTCCCCTTCAAAAGCCGGCCTTTCGTCTCGTTCTTGGACTTGTGCACGATGGAGATGGCTTTGTCGAGGCACACCACAAAATGCGGTAATGCCCAGAGAAAGATGGTGCGGTACGGAGATCTCTCCCAGCGAGAAGCGTACACATTTTTGAGGCATGCAATGAAGACTGTGTTCTTTTGAGCCTTCAGTCCTTTTCCAATGGCGCGTATCTGCGCTTTGCGGCGCTTGCAGTATTGGCGATACGCAGCCTTGATCTTCCTTACTGCTGAGGTCTCTTCGTCAGTGGGTTCCTGCTTGAGACATAGTATAGGTTCGTTCAACGCCGGGGGGAGCTCTTGAGGATCTTCATAGGCCTCCTCTGCCGCCTCGACGCTGGACTTCTCAGCCTGGGTCTCTTCCTCGCCTTCGGCCCTTCCAGTCTGAAGGGCATGGCCAACTAGAGAAGCAAAAGCCGGTACATCAGCAGGTTTATCTAATGGAGTTGCTGCCTGCTGAGAAGCCAATAGAGACGGGATTTCAGAGGAATCCGTAAACAGGATATGTCGGATCCGAGGCACTCGCTGCAGGCCTCCTTGCTTGTGGAGTAGTTGCACCAAATCCGTGATAACCACTTTCGCATTGGCGTCATATTCTACCATCACCTTCAAATACTCCTTGTCGCGTGCTTGTACATACCTGGGAGTGGCAGGGTTGAGCAAATTGGCGAACGAACGTGGGCAACTCACTTTTGATACAGACTATGCGTTGCTCCAGCTGTCCGCAGGCTATCGAAGATGCTCTTGATTTTGTGCCTGACCCCAAGACTTCGCACATTGTGGTGCACTAGCAATCGTCAAGTCTGTCTATGTTATATAAGCCGGTGAACGTACAAAGGCAGAGCGCCCTGCAACTGTCAGAAGTTCGTCAGTTGTTGCTAGAATACAGATCGAAAGGAAAACCAACATTCTCGCGATAAACACGCTGCAAAGCATAGGTGTTAATTTGATGCGTGAGAGCGAATATACTCCTCGGAATATTTCGAGTCAGCTCAATATTTCGGTACAAGTCACAGACGCCTTCAAGTTGGGCCACTTACTGCTGGCACTATTACCTGATTGCAGCAAGATCAATAAATCTTGCACGCAAACCAACACGTCTTCAACCAGCGCAATCTTGATATCCTTCCTGCTGAGAAACTCTTTGTTCGAGCCGAGTAGGCATCGTGGAAGGACGAGTCCATCCAGTGGCGGGAGAGAGGAAAGGCGCCACGAGATGCAAATCTTGGCAATAACGTCTTCCAAACAATCGCAGAGAATGGACAAGTCCATGCGTAGCGCAGGTTTAAGGACGTGTCTATACTGGTTCAGTACTGCAAATGATTATGCATCCCAATAGCACACGCACTGTAGGAATGACAAGCCCGCTGAAATGCAGGTCTGCTGGGTTCCATCGAATAGGCGAAGAATGTCCTCGAGAACATAGTGACCATCCGAGCACATGAACTCTTGCGCCATGGTTCGGTGAGTATTGAAAGGTGCTCGTGTGACGCATCTGAGAGCACTGGGTTCATCAAAGGCGAAGATGAGGCTCATCAATTTCAGCACGTTCGTTAAAAATGCTGGGCGGTCACAGTTCTCTCCCAGGGCAAAAAGCGCGTCCCGCACCCACGTCTTCATGACACCTAAGCCTTCGTGACTGCCAGGTATCATGGATGGATCAAAGTCAGCGGTAGACCCCTGAACATGGGACTGGGGGTGGAATGCCTCATAAAGGCGAGTGAGCCACTCTAGAATACTAGATAATCCTAAGTAAATTGTCTGTAAAAGAAGAGTATTTCACCGCATACTGGCTCTGCCTGTCCGGGTGTTGCTTGACAGAATATATCAGTTGAAGGATACAAATCTGCTGCAAGTGGATGCCGATCCGAAGATTGTATTGTTTGGAGTCCAGATCTGCAGATTTGACGTGTTCTTGAGCGCAGTTAACATGGTTGCACTGGCCACTAATGACGAATGTCAAGCACTGCGAAAAGACTGCTGCACCGTAGCACAACTCATTCTCTTCCATAACTCGTCTGCAGAAGTACGATCCCAAATGCTTTTGGAGAGCTATAGCCATCTCCCTCTTGGAGAGAGGGATGATGGAGGAGGATTCAGGGTATTTGGACCCACGACAACCGCTAGTAGCGGAACGGCGAAGGAAGGAGCCAGGCTGCATGCCATACTCAGTGTTGGATATTTCTGTGATGCAGAACAATCGTTTGATAGAGGTGACACTAAGTGGATCTGGATGGGAGACGACGTAGTGTAGAAGGTGTGCATATTTCCGGAATTTGTCCAGGAACATCGATATCTCCTGAAGGGAGCAGGATTTGCGTACTGGCAGACGACTGAAGAAGTGATCAAGCGCAAGCAATGCTGCTGCATTTCTCTCCTCCTCAAGAAACACGTGAGATAGCTTTTCGAGGCTAGATAAGTCCGCCTGTGCGATTGCACGGAACATGGATATCTACAAGCAATGCGAGTGAGAAGCGTAATCCTGGATGTCTTACGAGGGAGGCATACTTCATGATAATCCAGTGGATTTAAAGAATCAGCTGGCAGTTCATTAGCTAATTTCAGAAGTCTGCCGACGTCGTGGTCAGCTGCTACTTCCTTTGGCGTGGTACCAAATGAGCACCGGCGCCATAAGCTATCTAATACCACTTTGGTGGCCTGTTGAGTTGCTTTGTCAGAGTTTTTCTCCCTCAAAAAGTTTTTGATCGCGTTGAAGGGTCGATCTTCTAACAAATGAAGCTCGGCCGCTTCCAGATATCTTTCGTGATTCTCCAATAGTGTGGCCTGAGCGAAGTCGAGGTCATAGTCCTTGAGAAATTCCAGTTCTTCTTCGTAAGACTGGAAGAGTGGAAAATGTGGTCTAGTACAGATGCGTGAGTCCGGCGGCAGCGTAGCTATGCGACTATGAGGAGCCCACCTAATGGCATCACGCTTGCGGCAATAGAACAAACGACACACGGTGTATAGTTCTTCTGAAGACTCGGAGGGAATCATCTGAGAATATTTGTGGAGGACTTCGACTGTTTCGTCGAAAAGTCCAGCTTTCCGAAAGTGCCGTGCAGCCGACTCGTACTCTCGAGCATCAAGATATGCACGAGCTGCCTTCTGATCGTGCTTACCGCGCACATAACAGTCCGCGGCGCTGCGATAATACTGTAATTTATCATTTCCCGACCAGGCATTCTTCCCAATTTCCACAAACGCATCTGCGGCGGCGAGAAAAGCATCCTGTTGGTCCTTCAGTGCCGCCACCCCGACTTTCGCATGGGCTAGTTCTCGAAGGTGGTATGCCTGACAGACAGCTACCATATGCGGCAGCTCAGCGCGATCAAAGCAATGCATGGCTTGAGTGTACTTCCTATGTTCGAACAGGTCGTAGCCGAACGATTTCCACTCTGTCTGAGATGACGATACGGAAAAGTGTCGAACGTTCATCCCCGACGTATAGTTTTGAACCTGACTACGCGAAGTCCAAATCATCTGTTACAGAATTAGTGATATCAGTATCAAAGTACGAATGGCTATTTACCCGCATAGGTTCACTTCTGTCAGACTTGTCGAAGATCCATAAGTTCTTCCTTGCGCGGGTAATACCCACATATAGAAATTTCAACTAGGAGCGATGTCAGAGAGATGGCGAATGTCCTGAATTGCACATACTTCACTGCATACTCCAGCAAAACGACCTTCATCTCTTCCAAAGGGCGGTGCATGTATTCTAGCCAAATCTCGACTGTCGATTTCTCCCTCCATATGGTTCAGCAACACACGCCAACGGGACACATCGACGGGAGAGTCCTCGAAGAAATTATACAAGAGAACCTGTATTCAACTATCAGCTCTGGAGGCATCAAGATATGCTTCGAAGCTCACATCGTTGAATTCAAGACCTTTGCTGTCATGAAGTGTCCTAGAAACAAGACATGGATGAGCTCATGTCATAAGGATACTACTGTCCTCGTCGTCTCACATGATCACACCAATCTTCCCAACTTCCTGTCGCAGTCTCTCAGCTGCTTCCTCATTTCGTACAAGGATACCTTTGGAAGTCTATGTAAGCATGGTAGCCAGCTCTCGATATATTATACCTACATTGATGTGCCCCGAGCTCAATACGATCCCCTCTTATAGGAAAGTTGTCAGAGATGAACAAAGAGAGACGATATACCCACGATTTGTCAGATAGAAACTGCTCAAGTCGAACAGCATCTTGATTCCAGCCGCAGAAAAACCATGGTCTCGAACCGTCGACAATCCCCTGTTCTGGCTGGAGTTTATCGATTGTATCCGGCCAAAAACGCATGATGCGTTCAATAACAGTGTGTGCACACTTTACGATCCCGTCATGGGAACGATAATTGACAGCAAGTTGGAACGTCGTGGGATCGGTGACCAATTGACCATGTAATAGATCCGCGCTCCGAGTCCGCTGCAAATTAATGGTTGCTCAATGAATTTTTGCCGCAGTAGACCATAAATAGCCCTTACTTCAATACGGTACAAGAATGCTTTCAAATCATCGAATCTAAAGGAGCTTCCTGCCGAAATAGTCTGTGCGGTATCGCCTGCCCAGAAAAGTCCGTCTGGATTCCGACAAATGAGCCTCAATACTAGAAAGAAGTCAGACCAAAAAACGTGGCACAGTAGGGTGAAGTGCATACAGAGTGCATCGATGAGCAGGTTATCTTGTGCTTCGTCAATATATCTGGATCATGTGTTGTTCAGTGAAGACCAATCCAATCACGCAGGTACGTGGACATACAGATAATCGACTTTTTGGCCATTCAGTCGGGTATCCCCCATGAGTGCTTTCAATATTGCGTGTGTACGATCTGCAATATCATAATGACGACGTTGACTCTTAAGCTTGCAATATGCTTTAAAGATCGCGTATACTGTTCGCCTCTGATTGGCGAATGTAGGATTAGAACGGGCTGAAAGGCTACAGTAAGCCTCCTCATCAATGGACCCATCAGGATATGACAGCGATTTCTCTGATCCCTTGATGATACCTACGGAAAGTTGAGGAATTTCAAGTTGATGCTTACCGTAGAACGAGCCAACGCACCCATAAACTCAGAGAAGACAAGCCACGGCTCTATTATACAACCAGCCGGTCAAGCTAAATTTAAAGCACGAAGTACACAGATACATACCAAGGCCTTTTGTCAAGGGTCGTGGAAAGTGTGGCCAATATGTTCGTACGAAGACGTCATATGTTACGAGCGAATCTTGGGCTCGCACTTCACCGGTGCTGGTGAAAAACCTCGCAAAATGCCGCGCTTCGGGATCAACACCACTGAAAACATCTGCAGCAATCATCCCCGCCAGCTAGGACCAGTGGAGTGAGCTACAAGAATCACCAATCAAAACAGAAGACCACCTTGTCGAAGGTCACGAACAAAGGGAAATGATCATCTCCCAGAGCACTATACTTCTGAGGAATTTTAGCTTCATCTTCGTCCTTGTCCTCCCCCGTACCCCGAGCCCGCAGCTTCTTGAGATCTTCGAGAGAAAACCCGGCTAACGCCAAAGCCTCGAGAAGCTTCGTGAAGTACTTCCGAACTTTTGTCGCCAGGGTACGAGACTTGGTGACAAAGATCTGACGTGGCCTGGGCATATCGGACGCCAGCATTTCCCATGTTCGTTGAATCCCAAGCATCTTGAAAAGCATTGCAGTCGTTTTTCTAGGCAAGGACTGAGTCAAAATCATGCCAGCATCCGATCCACCATACCCAGTGCCACTTCTCCCTACTACATAGCATGAAGTCGTGCACTCCAAGATCCTGCGTTCCTGTGGGCTATGCACGAATGGTTAGCGCAGACTATCTCACGATAGATACCACCCACGTCAGTTCGAAGACGTGTTGCACATCTCTATTTGCAATCAAACCTATAGAGGCAGATTGAATATATAGCAGTTGTATGCAGGAACATACCCACTGTTCAAAAATGCCTGAGAGAAGGTAACATATTTCTCAAGACTATACAGAGCCTCAGACTCAGGAGATAAAGAACAAGGAGTTTGCGTACACGAGAAGAGAATGTAACTGAAGGAGTGTGTGAACGAAAATTGTGATATGAAGCCATGAAAACGCACTTCCCCCATATCCTCGTCTGAAAGGACAGGCGAGGCCAGTTCGATGTCATTTTGGAGATTCTCCGGTGGGAAGGATGCCGGAAGGTAGACGTCATCGCCAGCATGCATGGGGGGAGTTCGGAATGTGCACCTGTTGGTAAGGATGTGAGCCATCTTGCTCGTCACGATGTCATAAACAAAGAAAGCTGACCGATAGTGGTACACTTTGCCCTTCTTAGCAAGATGTTGCCCTACTAAGTCCCAAATGCGGTTGGGTGGGGTGTGGGTATAGATACCATATATTTTGATCGCTGAAAATGTAGGTCCATACTCAAATGTCGATGAAACACCCAAAACGAGGTACCTTGTTGCTCCACCTGCAAAGACATTCAGACTAGCGTCATGAGACACAAATACATCAGATTCACCTCCTCCGCATGGTCAGGGACAACATCGATTTGATACTGTTCGAAGTGAATGGTCGTTCACTGACTTTCAAAAGGGAAACCTACGACGAGCCGAGTGTCCCACTGCACCTTGGCTTCGAATATTGGTATGCCAGAGGATTCATTAATTCTTTTCTGATTTTCGTCAGAAAAGTGCCCTTTCGAAAGTTGTCTGTCATAACAGTCAGCTCAGTCAGTAGCAGTAGGCACGTGACATACTTGATCTTTTTCAGGACATCATGGCATTTCTTCTTGTCGCTATTTGCCAACATGCGTAGTTTCTTCGTTGCATCAGTGCCGATGATAACGTGCCATTTCCCGAATCTGTCCGGATTTTTAAAGTAGACCGCAGCTTTCATGGGTTGAACCTTCCGATGCACAGACCGCTTTGACTCGGCAGTACCGGCTTCCTGTGGCGCAGAAGAATCCGCAGTGGGGTCACCTTCTGTTGGGACATATACATACTTCATCTGCTGCACAAGAGAGGGTTCCAGAAGCAGTTCGAGATAACTCTGCAACTGTATCAAATCGCGCATCTAGAGCTAAGGAAGCCTCCGACACACCCCTAGGATTACCTGGAGGTCGCCGCTAATCTTGTGGGCTACTTGGGAGGCCACTGCATTATTTGACGGAACCTTGGTCCCTAGCTTGTGGAAAGGCGTCATATTGATGGCATAATCAGTATCGTCATGTTTGTACTTTGATGTATTCTGTTTCCTAAAGAACTCTGAGGATTCTTCGTCACCGTATTCTGGATCCTCTAAAGCGCATTTGCGGGTCGGGTCGACGGGTTTAACGCTCGAAAAATCAGTAGAGTATAATAACGCGAGGGCCTGTAACGCATCCTCCACGTAAGCTTTAGATCGCCGAATATGATTGACGGCGTCAGTAGACAAAAGATCAGGAGGTAGAGCAAATAAGACGGATGAAAGTCTCCGAAGGAGAACACCCGCAGACGAAGTCTCAACAAACGCAGGATCATTCGGGTAGGCACCCAAGATCCTGCGCACCAGCCCTCTCCCGCTCGGCAAGGCTAGCCACAAAGTCAGCATCCAGGAACGAGCAGCGCCCGGAAGGCGAGCACGACGGACTCACCGGAGACGATGAATTCGAAGAGGTTAGGCACAGAACACAAGTCCTGAACTACCAGGTCCAGAGGGGCGTCTGGTCCTGCTAAACAGGACTCGAGCATCTTCGAAGCTGTAGCGAGGCCCTCGCTATCAGCAAGGGTGCTCGCAGAGAAGCTTTGCAGGTCGAGGATGGTCATCGTAGGCATCATTCCGCGGTAGATAGTACGACGTGGTCACGAGTGGGCACTTGGCTCAACTCCGTCGCCTCCTTTATCACTGACGGAACACGAGGCCCGAATGGAACAATACCACAAAGGAAGCTTCTGATGGGAATCAGCATTTGTGGGTCCCGATCTGTTCGATAAGGATGTTTCATAGGCTTTAAGGTTCCAGCAACCTAATGGTCCTGTGCGACCGTTGGCACGAAGGGCACAAAGCTTCGGCGTAAAAGGGCAAAGGTAGGCGTTGCGCAAAGGAGTAACACAACCTGACTCGTGCTCGAACCTGACAACGCCATGATCTTGGCACTTGCCGTAGAGAACCATGCCCAAGTTCGGTACCTGAAAGTATCCATCACTGGCACGCCGGTCGCAGAGGGGATGATTGAACAAAGTCACCACCGTCGAAGCGTTGCTACATCTAAGTTCAAAGCGACTCAAAGTATGCCGCTCCAGGCTAACGTAATCCAGAAACCATGAAGTCCCTCAATCAGTTTACTTCGTTTCATTGTAAGTACACGTACACGTAAATAGTGTCAAGGAGTCGACATCTCGTACGTCCACTAAAAGCTAACGAAGGAGTCCTCCGCCACGTCTTCGAGGATCAGTACAGTAAGACAGTAAACGTATAAAGTAAGAAGAGAAGACGTTGGTGAAAGAAGTCCAAACTGCACCATAGCTCGTACATACAACAGTTTCATACGGACCAAATGTAGGACGGAGAACAAAGGTAAAAAGAAAGAACATAACCAAGATGATAAATCAAGTCTATTCAGACATCTTACATGTCCTCGTAGTGAGGCTTGGGCGAACTGATGGATAGCTTTCCTTGCATTTTTCGTTGCCGCAGGTTTTTCACTTCCGTATTGATCAGATCGCGAAGGCGCTCGAGGTCTAGACTGCGCTCGGCCCGCGAACCCATCAGCACGTTGCGCCAGATCCCAGCGGCAGCGACCGAGTTATCAATATTCAGTTGCATCGGCCGATGCAGGCGGACCATCTTTTGCATGAGGTGATCGGGGTTCGCATAAATTGCGCCTGGCCACGCAACTCGGATCGCGAACCACCATCCGAGGGGCTAAACTGGAATCAGCAGGTTCACAAAGACACCCAAAGATGCACTCACCCGGCCATCAGGTAGTGTTCGCTCGGGGTAGGAATCATATGTGGTCAATGCACCATCTGGCAAGGAGAACCTACAGGATCGAGGTCACCTCAAAATTTCTACGGGAACCGAGGAAAAGGCTACTTACCTGTGCACAACCCAGTGATTCGCATCTGAGCGATGCTTTGCCAGTACCACGATCAACCGCGGGGCACCTTCGAACCCGAACGGCGCCCACAGTTCCCTCAGCATCCCGCAAGCATCTCCATGTCGTCCGTTGAACACAGCAGTGCTGATAGCATCTGCCATGTTGGGCGGTACAAATAATCTGTCCACTTTTCCTCCAGGAACGTCTGTCATCCGACTCCTCACATAGCGCTTGTATGTTTGCGTCGACCAAATGCTCAAGGCGACCTCGTCGACCTGTTGTCCTCGAGTTGTGCTCGCAAGAGCCCCATCAATCTCGCTCATCGGCCAGATGATGGCCCAATTGAGTAATCGTTGGTGAATACGTTGCCATGGTGGCGGCATCGTTTCGTTAGTTTCATGCCCAGAATTCCATAACTGCGAGCTCTGTGAAGGAACAAGATCCCGTCTGTTCGTTTCTTGTGGGACAGGTGGCAAGGGAGGAGATGGGTTTCGACGTTCCGTATAGTTACCGCCGTCCGGAATCTCTGGAAGACCAGACTCGGTAAACGCTCCATGGCCTTCCTCGTACTCCTCCTGATCGTCTCGGGCAACTTCCCATGTCTTGTGAGTCATTGCAGATTGGCTGCCTCCAGGTTTCACTCTTAGTTTGTACAGCTCTTCTTCTAGGAATTGTTGTCCCGGGGAATCATCACGATCAGCGTTCAAATATTCGCGTGTTTCTGTCAGTGTTGGTGCTCCAAATCGCTGTGTACTATTCTCGCCCGTGGTATATTCCTCGTCTGAAGGGGACAATCAACGTGAAAATGCGCCTCATAGACCAGGTTGTCGACACTCACCCACGACTTCGGTCTCATTAGCTTGATACACCGATTCTGCCATGGTGCCCGTCACTTGTGTGTTGATGTTGACTGTCTGCGTGCGGGGCGTCTGACCGTATTGGTCTCCGCCCTCCGTGTATTCGGTCTCCCCGCCACGGTACTGTTGGCGTGAATCAGATGATTCAGCATACGACTGCTGGCTGCGAGGTGGTATAGAGGCATTGAAAGACTGAGGACTCAAGACATCGAGGCGTTCATGCATCTTGATCATCCCGTTGATCAATTCCTTGGCCCATTCAGGAGGCTCCTGCTGAACGATAGGGTCAATCCATTGACGTACATAAATATTCCAAAGGACACTTACCGGGATCGTAGGCTCCCAGTCGCCATCGAGGTGGACACTGGGATCATGGTCATGAAACGACTTGCGATACTGTTTGATCGACTGTAAAACATTAAACGATAAATGTCGTAAACTTTGACAAGACAACAAGCGTAAATACCTCTGCATCGTACTTCATTCCCAGCCTCTTTACGCGCTGTCGAACAGCCTTCCGCAGCGCTTTCTTGACAACTTCGTGCGTGCTCAGATCATCCATTTGGTGGAGAAGAATGCACAAATCCATGTCATGGAAGTGAGAGTTCACAACTTCTGGTTCCAAAGTACTCGGCGCATACGAGGTGCGGTCACCGGCACCACGTGCGGCAAGTGCTTGAGCAACTATCTCCTGCTCATCCGCGTTCAACGAGAAACAGGGCGAGGGAGGGCGCGAAGGCGTTGGGGTAGCTGCGCCATCCTCGTCGCTAGGAGCTTGAGAGCGCTTGGAACGAGATTGGCGAGACTGATGAGTGTGCTGTGTCAATTGGGTATGCTGAGACTGCTGAGTAACGTGTGTATGTTGCGAAACGTGTGAAATCTTGCTTCCACCGCCATTCACCTGAGAACCGACCAGTGAAGCCGCCTTTTGGTTCAGTATTGCCGCGGCAGATGCAACATGAAGAAGGTCCTCGTTCGTGGGGGCATGACGGTAGGGTGAGAAGGGCCTGCTTTGATGGGAAGGTGACATGGGACTCGCGGGGATGATTGTAGGGCTACCACGTTTCGATCCGACACCCTCATCGTTCACTTGGGACGTGCTGACGACCGAACGTGTCCTCTGTCTCTCTTCTTTTTCGAGAGCTTTGCGCATAGCCTTCAAGGGCGCTTGGCTTGGCGAATCAGATGGAGATATGCTGGGTGCACGGTGACGTGAACGGGGTGATGTTGGGAGTAAGCTTGACCGACCAGACGGACTCAGCATGGTACTAGGTGGCAAAGGGGGATAGTCAGTGGCAGCGCGAGACTGTGATTGTGATTTGGAACCGGAGCGGGACCGTCGGGAGGGTGACATTGGCGTCTCCTCGGGAGCGGTACTGCGCACAGTCGGAGCCTTGCTAGAAGCCTTCGTCTGCTTGTGAAAGGAGAGTCAGTCAGAAACCACAAAGCAAACAATATAAAACATACTAGGCGTCCTGTGACAGTGTCGCGAGACTCGCTCTCGACAACGGAGACGACGGACTTTTGGGACTTGTACTGGACGGCACTCAGCTGGGAGCGTGATTGCGACTTTGAACCACTCGGGGTCGAGGGCGGCTCCACGTTGATTTGCAACGGCGCAGTTACTGGGGAGACGACGGAGGTAGGCAGAGGGACTCTGGCCCCGGTAAACGCGGTACCGTTGACTTGGGACTGAAGAGCCGATGTGTCATGAGCACGGCGCTGGAGTGACATGCAACAACAAGGTGAAACAATCGGAACGTACCTCCCAAGAGTTTCCCCATGGAGGCCCACCGTTGTGGGAAGCATGATCGGGGAAAGGACCCAAGTTGCCAAAGGAGGGGCCAGAATCAAAAGACTCATAGTGAGGGCCAGGCGGATCATTGGGGCCGGGTTCATGCTAGAGATATGCCGTTGAATACTCGGCGAAAAAAGGAGGGAGGATACGCACGACGGCGGACCGGCCACCGATGGAGAGTTCCGTTTTACGACCGTCCTGCACGTTTGAGTTTATGTCATCGGAATCTTGATCGTTTTCGAGTGCACTGAGCTTCGAGGACGGAAGGGGGACGCTGGGAAAGCCCGTCGAGCTGGGTGAACCGATCGATTGTGATTCCCGGAGGCCTTCGAGGTAGAGTAGGACTTGAAACGGCATGAGGGGGGTGAGAACATGACGGAGACGAAAAGAGTACCTTTCTCGTTTGGAGCTGCGAGAAAAGAAGTGAGTGCCCGGACGGGTGCAATGACGAGAGGCTGGACGGACCAGGAGTGCTCGAACGGAGTAGAATTGGTCTGAGAGACTCTGAGGTAGCGTCGGCGTAGGACATGATAAAGAACGAGAAAAGGTATCGCTAGTTGATATTGTTCATGTTCGTCTCCACGCGGAACGCACGCGCGATCGAATACAAATACATACAAACACCTCGCCATTGTTCTCCACAGCGGGCGCGCCCTACGTCGTCGCGTACCCGTCCAGTGACCTCACGGTCAGCTCAGCCATGTCGACGACCGACGCGACGCGTTCTCTCAGCCCCTCGCTCGCACAGCTCACCACCGCCAGGTTCAGATCGACACGCGCCTCTTCCCCGTCGACACGGACGACGAGCACGGGGTCGTGTCCCGGCTCCGAGCGCAGCTCTACCGCGCCAAAGTGGGCCTCGAGGAACCAGGCCATCTTCTGCTGCCATGGCCCCACGCGCGCGTCTGCATGGATATGCGCGTGCGATCCTGACGTCACTACAGTCACGCGTCAGTGACCGAAATGAGCCGCTCGAAAGACCTTACCCTTGACCGACGCAGGGCTCTTGTCTACGCCAGCCAACAGAGCCATCGTTGCATCAGCGATCATGTCGTTTGCCCCGCTGGACGTCCATTCCAGCGTCGCCTCCTGCTCGGCCGTGTGTTTCACGTCCACCACATTCATGACCTTGGTCACCATCAGCCAACGTTCCAATCCCGTTCGCGAACACATACCCGGACCGTCTCCACTAGATCTCTCCCCATTCGCTCTTCGATCTTCCCAAACATCTCCTCGAGGTGCCATCGCACCAACTCCCAGGCAACACCTATCACGACCCTCTGTTTCTGCGTCACGACAGGGACGGATAGTCCCGTAAACTCGTCCAGGTCCTGCGCGTCCAGGAGTGTATAGGAACAATCTTTGGCGATACACAAGCCAGACACGACGTCACCTTCCCTCGGTATTTCGGCAGCGAGCCTCCCGATAACCTAGTGCGTTCGATACGACCTTCACGGATACGATAAAGAGACGGACCTTGGCGATACGCTCTTGTCGGATCGAAAGCTCCAGTGTTTCGAGATTCCCAGGAGTGTGAACCTTGCGCTCGATCCCTCGAACTTTGTACCGATGTTCCATGGCTGCGCGCAAACGATCCATCGCGGCCTCCTCCCCGTGAACTAGGACCTAGAAAGGGCGTCACTTCGTGGCTCTCTTGTCAACAATGGTCTACTTGCCACATGTTCGGCATCGACGAGTTCGATGAACTCCGAGTTCTGCGAGTA
>JBBPKI010000872.1:0-16866 GCA_038089155.1 Nevesoporus exiguus
CAGATAGCCAGAGGTGTCCCCTACCTTTCACCTAACCAAAGCTAAGCGATACTCCCACGCTTGCACTTACTACACTTCCAGTACTACAAAATAGTCAAACATTGCAGCGGTTTTGGGAGTCACTGTAAGTGAGCATGGATCCAGTGGCTATGCAAGTCCTGTGCTGAAACTATCAAAAGGAGATGGATATGCACTGCCCAAGGAAGAGATAGCAGTGTTGGAGAAGTAGTCTGCAGCAATAGATAAAAAAGGAAAGGAATCACATAAGTGGCACCAATCTGATAGATGTTGTCAGTGTAAAGAAAGAGAAGATATGGGACATACATCTCATATGTGATCAGTCCCTCTCTAAGGCAAAGGAAGATTAAAAGTAGGAGGTGACCAGAGAGAAACAAAACCATAACAGAGGATGGCATTTTACAACAAGCGACCGAAAACAAGCGTACAAAGAAAGCACGCCAACTATACGCCAGCCGAGGGACGAAGAGGACCCCCGCACCTCTCGCCCGCCGCCTCCCACCTTGGAACAAGACCGCGGTAGCAGCCTCGGGACGCTCCGTACACTCCACTCGTACGATATGTTGCTCAAGTCGCTGCACCGTGCGTTCAAGGAACTCCATTTCCGTGCCGCCTTCAGCTTTTGTCTACCTCCCGGCGGCGGGTTTATGTTTCATTGTTTTCCCCTGGCTCAGAAGACCCCGCCTGGCGGCGGCGGCGTTGAGGGAGCTTGAAGGGCCCTGAAGTGCGGAGATGACACGAGCACTAAACCTAGGAAAAGATGCTGACGAACGTACCATATTATAAACGTCAAGAAATTGATGAGAGCGCCCGTGACACGATAGTACATGATTAGCAAAAGCCATAACATTCGTGATACATAATATAAAGTCAATAGTACACAAGAAACGTTAGGAGTGGTACAACAACAAATATGAGATAGATCATGTCCATAGGCACCGTCACCCCCGGTACTTTAGCTCAGGCAACGTACGGCCGCACGCGCAAAGGCAATTTGCATCCCACCTGATCTGCAAGCTTTGGTCGTGGGAGTAGACCTCTCCCGACTTCGATTTTGGAATCGGCACCATCTCGCAACTCAAAGACATAGTTTTTGACGAGTACCGTCAACACCGCCTGCCACGAAAAGGGAGTGAAAAAGACAACGCTATCAGAACGAGCACCCAGAGACTGTAAGTCACTCTACACACCTTGAACTCAGTCACCGCAAAGTTCTTCCCTAAACACATCCTCGGCCCGTCCACGAACGTAAGCAGGTGACGATGTCCTTGGATCTCCTTCGCCTTGGCGGGTATCCCGTCCTGGCCGAGCGCGTCCTCGAGCCATCGGCTTGGTTTGAAGACTTTAGCGTCCTCACCCCAAAATGCGGCAGAGCGGTTCATGGATTCCATAGAAATAGCGATCAGCGTGCCTTTCGCGATTGTCAAGTCGTTGACGAGCTCGCCAGATTGCGTTCGGACGGGCTCGGAGAGCGGGATGACGTCATCCTCGACGGCCTGTGGAGACGGACGTCGTGCGATAGGTGAGAAGGAGTGAAACAGCAGAAAGGCTGCTGAGACGTACAACACGCGTGATCTCGACAACAGGTGGGTGAATGCGGAGGATCTCGTGGACCACGGCGTTGAGATATGGAAGGCCATTAGTAAGTTGATCGTATGTCGGGTCCGTCCCGAGCTCGAGAAGCTCATTTCGCAGTTTGGTCTGCACATCCGGGTTCCGCGACAGCTCAAGCAGAGCCCACTATATGAGTGGTTAGTCGATGCATGTGGAGATACACGGGAATGATTCACAGTCAAGCTAACTGAAGTGCAGATATGTAAGAGGCGGAGTCAGGACCCGTTTAAGACTAGGTACGTACCAGAAGTCGTTTCGTATCCAGCAACGAGCAACACTCTCATCTATAGACCGGCGTCAACCACACAACTCGACAGCATGTACAAGAATTCACTTTCCTGGGCCATGACTTCCTCTTTCGTCAAGTGGAAAGCCGAATCACCATTCGCTCCCTTGACTGTTTGCCAAGCAATTCAGTGATACGCCCATAGCATCGCGTGGAAGGGGTCACGTACTAAGCAACCCAATGACAGACTTCTCTTCCTTGCCTCCTACTACACCCATCTCCATCTCCTTTCGTGTCTTGGCCAGCAGCGCATTCGAGATCTCCCCCATTGCGAGGTTCAACTTCTCAATAAGCTTCCCTCGTCGCGTAGGTAGCCATGCGAGGAACGGGAAGATCTGGCCCAACAGGAGAATGCCTTTATTGAGGGCAGACGAACGAGGCGACGAGCCAAATGTGTCAAAAACCTCGGTGACGCTTGCGTGCTTGCCTTCGAGGGCACCAAAATTGTGAGAGAAACCGGCGAGACCGATCGTATCGAGTCTGTAACAGGAATCAAGCACGCTTCGCAAGAAAGGTTGGAAGACGCGTACGAGATGTGATTCATCCTTAATAACGGAAAGTCAGACGTTGGTTCCGATTGGTATCTCGAAGAACGCACCAGTTTTGGACATCGATGACAGCGTTGTCTCCGCCGCTCGACTCGATAAGAGCATCCCAAGCTCCTTTCGTCTTTAAGAAATCCACTCTACGTCAGGCGTGGACTGCGAGCTATACCAGCATGATCTAACCTTGTATGCCGAGTCGAAGAAGATCGGTGTTAGTTGCCGAATGGCAGCAACGCTGAACGCGGGGGTCAACGACTTGCGTTGTCTGGAGGACGGGATCAACATCAATATCTTCCTCCTGGGTCTAATTATGGATTACCTCCTATGATCTTCGCCGTGGGACCACAACAGACCTTTCCCAATCTCGATCCAAGCATCAGTCACATGCACAACACGAGCGCTATAATCGGCGACGTACGAAAAGAGCGAGCATCCGCTTCGTCATCGGCATTTGAATATATGTCCACGTCTCCTTAGAATAGAAGTGTGCAATCGCCTTGGGATCACACAGGACGACCCTCTTCCTTCCCAATGTCGACGGGACAGCGTACACTGGACCATACTCTTGTGCCCATGCTTCGTACAAGGCACCTGAGTCGTCAGCATCGAGGACGCGTTTCCCGACGCCGTAGAGGAAGCTCTCGCTGGGTGGTCCTCGGAGTTTGGTCGTACGCAGTCCCTGACGGAAGGCGCGGAGCCATCGAAGGAGGATCCAAGTCGCCGTGCAAGCTATGCCAGCATCAAACGCGTACCACCCGTAGGGACGAAGTTGAGTTAGGACAGTGTCCAAGACCTGCGATGCAGTCAAAGTAGCGGATGATACATCAAGAGACATATCGGAGGATAGGATTCAATAGAAATATGAGGTGTTGAGTTTCGCTGCCCAAAATACGGTGACACCTGCGCCCTATATATGCCTTGTGCTACCGGCCGCTCTTTGGCCCCGGCTCTATGGCTGCGAAATGAATGCGTCCGAGTTCCATGAGAAAGAGCGCGGAGTAGCTGGGGGCACTCAACAATAGTCTACGTCAACGTCCGATATCGGCCGGCAGGGAGTCATATGGTGATGCTTATGAAGGTACAAGCAGTTTGGTATTTGTGGCTGTGCACATTACCTCGCTGACAAGATGTCATACTCGGCATCATCGTTCAAACGAACACCTAGGAAAGCATTTAGACTGTCAGGTCACTGAACAATCGCATGGACGGCCAGAGTTGACGTGTGGAACAACACGAGAAATGGATGCAGTGCCATAGCCATAACTCATGCCGAGCCAACACGTGTCTAAAGGCATGGAAGGAAATGAACTTGACGACTTAGAACGAGGGATATGCAGACACTCAGCAGAAATTACTCACCTAGGCCGACCTCCGTTTGTATGTGATACTCGCCAGGAGACCAATACAAATGAGTAGCGGAACCAACCGGTTGGGCTCGACATCACGACGAGGCGATAATCTCCGTCCTGTCCACTTTTGCATTGTTACCGAGAAGTCTGCATCAAAAAAAGACAAGATATAAGTGCGTCTGACTCAATCGATAGGCCTATGGTAAGGGGTATGAAACGTTGTAAATGATGCATGGCCAGCGCACCACCGCTGCCTTAGAACGGAATTAAACAAGGTCAATTGATCATGACCTGAAGAGACGGTTGTGATAAGTACATAGCTAGGTCATTTGGTATGACTGATCGCAGCCGTTCCCCCGATGACGTTCGAAGCTTGAGGTGTATGTATACTACTTCGGGCCGCGGCGCAAGCCAACGGGTGTAAGCCAGAAAAGGTCCGAATACGGAAAGAGTTAATCCATCGCGGCATTTCCCGGATAGCACCCCTGCCACCTCCCGCCAACCTTCCTACCTTTTTGAAGGACCCTAGCTGGCGTTTCAACAGCACTACCCTCGATAGGTAGTAGGCTGATCTCCGTTTTCTTTCCTCCGATTGTGAAGTAGAATAGTTGATCTGTGACATGCCCAGAACACGTACACTGGATACCGAGGTACCGAGACCCCACCTCCCTCAGGCTCACGAGCTTTGTACTGCCATGGAAGAACTTTTCCAACTTCGATCTTGGAATCCACGCAGCTCAAACGCAAGTTGCTAACTGCTTGGCACCATCAACACCTGGCGGTGCCAGCGCAATCAGAGTCACAATCACCGGACGTATTTGAATTCGGTTAGAGCAAAGTTCCTTCCTGAGCTCGCTCTCGGACCGTCGGCAGACGCGAGCAACCGTCGATGCTTCTGGATTTCTTTCACCTTTTTAGGTATAGATGCCGCTCTTGCCGTGCGCGTCCTCGGGCCGTAGACTCGGCGGCAAAACTTCGGCATATTTACCCTACCTCGTAGCGGTGCGTTTCACATACTCCAACGTTGGTGCCTGTCGACGGCCCGTAGCGCAGGGAGTAATTTGGCAAGCACTTAGGTGAGTTTGGTCAGATCTCTCACATATAAAAGGGTGCCGCAGAACGAGGGCCACTCCTGAGTAGCCTATACTATCAATGCACAGCAAATGCATATGCCCCCCCAATGCACAATTGCCTCCCTAGCACACAATTCTAAATATTTCTGTCCAGAGACACCTAGGTCATCTATATTGGAGTCTGTTTTAATATAGACAACCTTTATAATAGTAAAAAATGTATTGTGGAAAGCGCAGAACGCAGAATTGGAGTGTTGAGTAGTCAAAATACACAATTTCCAGGCATTTCAAGTCAGATCTGGAACCGATCTAGTATATAAAATGTAATGCTTTGCTCCAGGCAAGCCAAATAGGTCTATCTTGAGGTTTTTGAGGTGTCAGAGTGTTGGTATATGATTGTGGTGTGATGTTATTCGATGACGACAGCTCTAGCGTGACAAAACCTACAGATAGGGGTGTCACGGCCATGCCACGATTCATGGTCCGCTTCGGGGCTTAGCCTATGTAAATCTCGCGTAGCCAGACTTTGAAGCGGAGTATGTCGGATCCATAACGCGGCTTCGATGCCGTGCGTGACATTGCGTGACGAATTTGTGCATTCAGTATGGATCTCGACCTGGTCATATTCACTCCATTCTAGCAACTTCTAAGCTCCATTTTTTGTTTCCGTGGTTATACGAGCTGATATAGGATGGTTTAGGTTAGATGTTCTGGTAGATACAAGGGAACCAAAATGTGTAGTTGTGTTGCTATTCAAGAAATAGCTGAAATTGTGCATCACACATCCCACCTTGTCAAGACATCTGGATTAGCAACTGGCTTGTCCAGACTGCCACCCCTCGCCGATGATCGTATCCACGGTGATAGCCTGTTCAGACGAGGTAAAGTGCCGCGCCTAAAGATCCGCTTGCTCCCTGTAATGTTTGCTTTGCTGCAATCGATGCATTGGTGTGCATTGATAGTAGAGTACAAACAAACATGTACGTACGAACGAGACAGAATACTACCATCACCCGTGTCTAGATCTGTCACCAAACTTTACAACTCTTATAATAGTACAGTTCCTGGAAACCTGACATTGGACTGGGTACGCTGTCCCACTACGGGCGAAATGTGGCCTATCGCGGAGCTTCACTCTCAGCTTGCGGCGACGTAGGGCCGCACACGTAGAGGCAGCCGACACCCCACCTCCCCTGCAAGCTTGGGCCGCGGAAAAACTCCCCTCCCAATGTCAATCTTGGAATCCACCCCATCGCGCAGCTCAAACACAAAGTTCTTGACGAGCACCGTCAACACCACCTACCGATGGAAACGCCGTCAGAGTCGCTATTCAGGATCCACGGCCACCAAGGGCCCGACGCTGACGCACCTTGAACTCGGCCAGAGCAAAGTTCTTTCCCAGGCACGCCCTCGGACCGTCAGCGAACGTGAGTAGGTGTCGATGGCCGTGAATTTCTTTCGCCTTGGGAGGTATACCGTTCAGGCCGTGTGCGTCTTCGAGCCATCGACCCGGTCGGAAGACCTTGGCGTCTTCGCCCCAGATCGCGACGGAGCGGTTGATACACTCCATCGATACGGCGACGAGGGTACCCTTGGCGATCGTCAGGCTGTCGACGAGCTTTCCTGATTTGGTGCGGACGGGTTGGGAGAGCGGGATAACGTCATCTTCGGCTGCCTGTCCGTGACCACGCCATTAGCGAAACGCAGTGAGCAATAAACGGGGTATTTGATGGATTGGAGGTCAAAGAGAGGTTAGCGACATACCACTCGTGTGACCTCGACAATAGGCAGGTGGATGCGGAGGATCTCGTGGACGACGGCGTCTAGATAGGGAAACCCGTCGGTAAGCTCGTCGTATGTCGGGTCTGCACTACATCCAAGAAGCTCGTCTCGCAATTTCGTTTGAACGTCTGGGTTTCGTGATAATTCGAGCAATGCCCACTAAGGAGGTAAGGGCGTATGTCAGCATGAAGGAAACGTATAGCGATGAGTGTGATTTACCGTCAAGCTGACTAGAAGCAGAAATATGAGTCGGGCAGCCTGCGACCAAAACGATAGAGGGAATGACGTCACTTACTTGACATGGTTTCATATGCTGCTACCAGCAACAATTTCATCTACAGAATGAGGTTTACGAGAGTGCCTCGTCAATCGACGACATGGGCCCACCTGAGCTATGACTTCATCTTTTGTCAAGTGGAACCCGGAATCGCCACTCGCCCCTTTGACTATTATTCAGGTAGACCAAGTCAGGTATACGTTTGGCAGAGCATCCAAAATCCGCCACGTACTGAGCAATCCGATAATAGACCTCTCCTCCTTGCCCCCTACCACCCCCGTCTCCAACTCTATCTCTGTCCTAGCTAGTAACACATTGGAGATATCCTCCATTGCGTCATTGAGCCTCTGGAAGAGTTTCGTTCGTGACGTAGGTACGTGGGCGAGGATCGGAAAGACCTGCCCAAACAGAAGAAGGGATTTGTTGAGGGCAGTCGAGCGAGGGGAGGCAGCGAACGTGTCAAAGACTTCAGTAACACTCGCGTGCTTGCCTTCGAGAGCGCCAAAATTGTGAGAGAAGCCAGCGAGACCAACAGTGTCGAGTCTGTCGTGGTAGTTGTAAATGTATGGCAAGGAGGAGCTAGACTGAAACGAACGATATGTGGTTCATCCTTCGGCATCGACAACTCAGAATTGTTGTGTAGGAAACGTTCAATGAAACTTACCAGCTTTGGGCTTCGATTAGAGCCCCATCTTCACCACTCGACTCGATTAAAGTATCCCAAGCTCCCTTCGCCTTCAAGCAAGTTCATATCAACATTAGACGAGGGCCTCTTTTCTATGTCGATGACTGACCTTGTATGCCGAATCGTAGAAAATAGGTGTCAGCTGACGGGTGGCAGCAACACTGAATGCAGGTATCAGCGATTTGCGCTGCCTACAGAACTCGGTTAATGTTCTCTTCCGTGAACGTGGACAACCATGAATATACCTCCTATGGTCCTCTCCATGAGCCCACAGCAGACCCTTTCCATACTTGATCCGAGCATCAGCTACGCCACATGACATGAGAGTCGCAGTCAACCACGTACATAAATCGCGAACGATTCCTTGGTGAACGGGGTCTGAATATACGTCCTCGATTCTTTGGAATGAAAATGCGCAATCGCTTTGGGGTCGCATAAGATGATCCTCTCGCTCCCCAGCGTCGACGGGGCAGCGTATACTAGTCCGTATTCTTGTGCCCACGCTTCATACAAGGCACCCGCGTCCTTGGCGTTTCGAATGCGCTTGCCAACGCCGTAGAGGAAGCTCTCGGTGGGCGGTCCTCGAAGCTTGGTCGTGTGCAGACGAGACGCGCGGACCCATCGAATGAGAATCCAAATTACTACACAAGAAACGACAGCATCAGAGGCACACCATTTTCGGAGAGGAAGCTGTAAGAGAACGCTGTCGATCATCTTGGACATCGACCACATTGAGGATGTCAACGTGTCGAACGATATGCTGGTACGTCGGTTGGAACAGAACAACTTGAACTGGCGACTGCCCGAAGCGTTTTAACCATCCCGTGTCCTTGAAATACATCCCGTGCCCGATCCTTCACGAGGCCGACAGTACGTGTTTCAGCCTTTGTCCCGGCTTGCATATTGCAGTCTATTTCAGGCGTGGGAAGATTGCGAACAGGCCTTTGACAGGGCTCACCATCTGCTGCACCGATCTCTCTGCTCCCGTTGCTTGCCCGGGTGCTGTCATTAGCACTGTTGCCAGTATGGAGCAATCGTGCCAGATCCAAGTCTCGCTACGCTCTTATATATAAGCCGACGACACGTTACGCGGTACGAGTGGGTGCGAAGGTCCACATACGCAGTCCAAACAAGCGGTCGCCATGCAAGGAATGAAGTGGAAGAACTCGGATTGGCATGGAACGATATGGAAGGCGATCACGGGTCTGCTGCTAAACAGCCGGAAACAGTCGGGACCGCAACGTATTAAAATACCGCACCTGTGATGATGGCGTCGCAGCATCCGATGTCCATCGACCAGCTGGCATGGCTGGGCTTGAGATGGTGGCGTTGGCCTTGCTGACACAACAAGTGTCGCACCACGCCCTGCGATACTTGTTGTATCAGTAGGACCGTCGCTCGTCCGACCTGTGTTAACTTCGACCCTCTAATCATGCTTGTCCCCGCCGGTGAAGCTGTCGCGTTCTCGCCTTGAAGGTCGCATATCTCAGTCGTTTTCGAAGAGCTTGGTTGAAGGCGCGGAATGCGGGTCGAGGAGCATACCACGCAGAAATAACAGGGTTGTCGGACTGACAGACTTGAATAAAGGAGACCCAGAGTCGAGTGGAGGGGAGTGCGGTGGGCAACTTGGAGCTGACGGCGCGATGGTCCAAAAAAGGGAATGTAACAAGTGTAGGCAGGCGAACGGTACAACTACGAGTAGGAGGTGCGACACCGGGCTCTTCTCCTACAGGGATATCAGAACAGGAAATCTCGCTATTTCTCTGTGAGAGGTCCGTATAGTAGTTCCACACCACGCCAATTTCTGACAAGCGGCAACCCGGCGCCGGTGTGGCTTCAATGAATGATTTCCGACGCGAGACTGTCTCAATGATGGAATGGTGTCAAGTGAATTTCATGATCAACCCTCGGACTGGCTTGTGCTCTCCAAGTCACTGTCCGGTGCCGTGAGACACACCCGTGATCCATCAGTGTCCTGGACGCATCTCACGTGGGAGAAGACACCCTAGTACTTGGTGCTTTGGAGGCAGTAGCGGGTTCTCTGGCTGTGTTATTGGCTGAGTAAGAAATAGATGATTGAATATGCTGTGATAGGCTGTTGAAAATAGAAATGACACTATCCCGAGTTGCCAAAGCGGGTGAATTGTAGACGAGTCGACATACCACCGACCTACGGACGACGACGTTCTCCTCCTCTGCCCTGTCGTCGCCGGATTGTACGTTCTGTCCCAACATTCCCCTATTCCGACTGCTGCGGAGAGGGGCTTCAACCGCACAGCCTCCGCTTAATTGAGGCTCAATACATTCATTTGCTCATCCTCTATTTCGCCTCTACCATCATGGCTGATATCAGCCCTCAGATCGAATCCGCTCCAATTCCCTCAATCAAAAGCCTCAAGTCTAGGTTCGAGCAATTTGCACTCGACAACGCCTCCACCGCGCCCGGGGCGTACACCAAGCCAACGCCAGCCTCGCTTGCTCCAGTCCCTATGACTGCCGCAGCCCCTAAATTGGCACCGACGCCCCGCTCTCGAACGCAGCCCTCCTTGACGTCCGACGATTGCGTCGTGAATTTCCAGCCAATTGCGCCGGTTTGCAATCTGCACACCCAGCTTTCTGCTCTGGACTCAAGGTCGGCAGCGCTGAAAAAGGTCCCACCGCCCCCGCCAGCCCCAAGGATGAAGAGGCCGACACCCTCTCCCGTTTCCTCCCCTCTCCTTCGTCCAGTCCCTGTACCGGCGGCGCTCAAGTCGCCCACTCCCAGTCCGGAACTCGAGTTACCCTCAGTAGGGCCAGATCTCCGGCGCAACGGCGAAGAGGGGAGTAGTGAAGACGGACCCCTGGTCAGTGTGGCCTCGCTTCGCAACAGGTTTTCGTGAGTGGCCTCTTCCTTGTCCTCTCGGTACTTTACCCGCTTTACATCACCGCTTTGTGACCGGTCACCGTGTTCTTACAATGAACCTTGTTGCAGTCCACAGATACAGACACATCCATGCAAGTCTTCCCCCTCACGACCTGTAACCCCAAAACCTCCCACGAGACTCCCAGTGATGACGTCACACAGCGATTCGGTGACGATCGAGCATGCTCCGCCTGTAATTCCACCTCGACATACCAAGCCCGGAATTCCTGGTCGCCCTCAGTCACCTTTGCTGGATCTTTCCATTGAAACATCTTCATCTGACATCGTCAGCACCTCCAATCGTGCGGGCAACCTCGTCGCCATGCGTGGCCGCTTTGCGTGAGTGTCTCATCGCCCTCACATATACAGGAGTTGGAAATATGTATCATATCTAGTTCGGAAGATGCTTTCAAACTTCCTTGCAACGACAATCTGTCATCACATAGTGAGCCGAATATCCTGGTGACCAGCCCTCCGACATTACCAAACAGGCATCTGCCACGGTCACTAGACTCGGCGCTATTTTCGCGCGAGGATAGTTTGGACCTCCCAAGTAGCTCCAATTCTTCCCTCTATAGTCCCTTTTCGGACACCGAATCTGAAATATCCGAGATATCAGAGGTCTGCTTGTCACCGGCTGCCCTGCCTCTGAAATCGAGTGGCTCTGGTGAATTCGCCTGTCCGAATGGCGTTTCTAGTCCTTGCCATGAGCGGAGGCTCTCAGGCAGTTCTACTGATGGCCGGTCCAGCTTCTTACCTCCTTCCAAGCCAAGACCACCACCACGGCCTGCTCTACATGCCCCTCCTCGCCTACCTCGACGACCAAATGGTTTATCCACATCTTTACCCTACGAGTCCTCCATCGTGAGCTCTACAGCAACTACACCTACGCGCCCTGTCGCACCGCGACTCCCTTCTCGTCATTCCACGCAGGAAGAACGTGAACTTGAGATCTTATGTTCAGCGCCTCCTCTACCTGCACGTCAGCCGTTCTCACAGAACAATGTCAACGCTCTTGATGAGACAAGCTCCCTGGTTGGAGAACGTAAACATACACTTCTTGGGAGTGCAAGGCTACCACCTCCGCCAACACGCACGATTGGACCAGGTGACAAGCTACCCCCTGCGCGTCGTGCACATACTCTGTCGTCTGATGAGGAGTCTGGATCGGAAGAGGATCCCCGTCTGCGCAGTGCTGAATCACTTCCCGACATGACTCGTTCCTCGAGACGTCCTCCCAGAATGCCAAGTGCTAGTCTTATGGAATACAAGATACACGTGCCTGCCCATTCAGGACACGTAGCCACTGCCGGCTCTGGGATAGTAGTGGCATCAGGTCACCACATTAACTACTACGACCTTTCACCCGGTGGTGGATCTTCGTGGACCCTCGATACGAGAGACGGCATGAGGGGCTGCCTGGTTTCCTGTATCGAATTCAAGTCGACGCATGATATCGCAGGCAGGGGACAATACCTATGGGTTGGAACGAAGGAAGGGCATTTATTCGAGGTGGATATTGGAATGGGGGTTTTCACTTCCTCCAAGATGGGGATCCACGCATCTCATGTCACAAATATATTCCGACATGGCCCTGCGATGGTTACTGTCGATGAGACAGGGAAGACCTTGATCTTCGATCCCAGTAACAATGGGAGCTCTGGTGTCGGCGCAGGCTCGCGGGATGACGTTAATTTGGTCTACACTTCTCCTCGCGTTTGCCGCCTAGGAGAGAAAGTCGAGTTTGTGAAGTTGATTGGAGGATTGCTGTGGACTGCGGTGCGGACTGAGGCAAACGGTGCTGGGGCGGCTTCGGTTCCAGTTATTCGGATATATGATATATACACACCGGGAGCCGTCGGTCGCACCGTGACGCCGAATCACCACACCGGAGCGGTGACTTCGGGTGCCGTCCTCCCCTCCCAGCCTAACCACGTCTACTTGGGTCATGAAGGCGGGTTCATCAGTGCTTGGAACATTGCTACGGCGGACGGGATCCCCACGTGCCTTGAAGTGGTCAAGGTCAGCGCGTCAGACGTGCTTTGTTTGGAAGGTGTCAACGATCGGCTGTGGGCTGGTGGGCGAAAGGGTACGATTGCTGTGTACGACGTGTACGCGAAGCCGTGGGTCGTCACCAATTGTTGGGATGCTCACAATGGGCTACCTGTCTCGCGGATTTTCGTGGACTCCTACGCGGTGGTGCTGAAGGAAAAGCTATGCGTGGTCAGTGTGGGACGGGACGAGCAAATCCGATTTTGGGATGGATTGCTTGGCGCTGACCACATCGGTAAGTGGCTAGACTGCGTTTTACTGCGTTGGGATGTGGATTGCTAATGGTTCTGGTAGAGCAAGAACTGTTGAAGCGCGAACATGCTTTCAGCACGTTCCGAGACCTCAAAGTCCTCATCGTCTCGTGGAATGTCGATGCGGCGAAGCCCGAGTCCCTTGTCGGCGACCCTGAAAACGTTCGCTTCCTGCGTGACGTCCTCACCTCCGTCGACAGTCCCGACATCGTCTCCTTTGGGTTCCAGGAGGTGATTGATCTCGAGTCCCGAAAGATGGCAGCCAAGACTGTCCTTTTGGGAGGCAAAAAGAAGGGCGAAGAGGGCAAGATCAATGAAAAAGTAACCTCGAGCTACAAAAGGTGGCACGACCGATTGATTCAGGCAGTCAAGCTGGCGATGCCTCCCGATTCGCCGTACACGGTGATTCACACAGAGAGCTTAGTGGGCTTGTTTACGTGTGTATTTGTCAAGAATACGGAGAGGGCTTCTTTGAGGAATCCCGCGATCGCGACCCTCAAACGAGGAATGGGAGGGCGATACGGAAATAAGGTGCGGTTTTTTTCGTGTCACATGTTTCATGCAGACCAGCGTCATGACATCGACTAATGGCAATTTTTCTTTACCAGGGCGGGATCATTGCGCGATTCATGATTGACGACTCGAGTCTGTGTTTCATCAACTGCCACTTGGCTGCTGGACAGCATCACATCCGTAAGCGCAACGCGGACGTGGCGGCTATTCTGGAAGAAACCGGCGTGTTCCCGGCGGAATCTGTGGAAGAGGTTGGATATATTGGCGGAGGTGATGGGTCGATGGTGCTCGATCATGAGATTGTCTTCGTGCGTTCATCACTTTGTCCCTCAGTTGTTAAAAGCGTTGACAGGGCGGCTTTTTCTTTGATTAGCTGAACGGGGACATGAACTACCGTATCGACCAACGCCGGGACGCCGTCGTCTCCGCGATCCAAGCCAACGACCTTCACGCGCTCGTCACGCACGACCAACTACACAAGGAGATGAAGCACAACCGTGCCTTTCGGCTCCGCGTGTTCCGAGAAGGCCCGCTGACGTTCGCGCCGACGTACAAGTATGATCGACACTCGAACACGTTCGACTCGTCGGAGAAGCGCCGTGTGCCAGCATGGTGCGACCGGGTGTTGTGGCGGTCGAGGGAGGAGGATAGAGTGGAGTTGATGGCGTATCGGAGGTGGGAGGCGAATGTGTCGGATCACCGACCTGTGTCTGCTGCCTTTCGAGTCACTGTCAAGCGGGTGATCGGAGAAGCGCGGGAGAGAGAGAGGCAGGTCGTCGAGGAGTGGTGGGAGAGTAGGGAGAGGTTGTTGTTGTTGGAAGCCAAGAAGTTTTACGAGGCACAAGCAGCGTGAGGGTGTCGTCAAAGGACTTTTTGGATCGGGATAGACGTGGAAGATGGAATGGGCGGATATCCAAGATATCAGTATGATCTCTACATTTGTTTTCTTCTTTGTTTACTCGTATGCACATGGACCTTGACGGACTATACATAATGTTTCTTTTACGTTGATGTATCATCCAGCAGTACTGTAATAAAATAGATTTACACATTCGGTGAGATGTTGTAAGCCCATTGGCATACACACCACGTGCACTACACTATATATCTCGCCACACCGCATAGATGTAGAGTAGTCGCCCATAGAGATCGTGGTCCTGTGCTGTTCCGCCGGATCCCTTAGTGCTCCCGCCATTAGCCACGGCGGGCTTCCAGATGTCTAGCTAAGTCGAGTTGTCTCTGGTTTTAGTCTCAGTGCTCCAGCCGACCGTCCATCTTCTGGAGGACGCTGTATAGCTGAGCGGATAGGCGCAGATGTTGGTACAACAGAGCGTTGGGCAGAACTAGAAGATCGTGCAGTGATGAAGCCACAGTCAATGCAAGCGGCTGCACAGATAGGGGTGCGCGTCCACGACCTCCACCGCTAGCGGAGAGATCGGCCGAGGACGAGGAGGACGGTACCAGTATGGTAGACCGTGGTCGTCAGCTCCAGAACTTTAACTTTCTTCGTTCCAAGCGTACGGCAAGTCATTGGCACCGCATCCCAGAAGCACTGGTAACGCACGCACGCACGCACGCATACGAGGTCTCACGCCCATGATGCTGCCCGCGAAGAGTTTGTCCGAGACGCCAGGCCCACGGTAACTGGAGTCACCTGCTCCCAGAAGCACTCGGGCTCGTCGGAACCGTCCCTGCATGCACTACGTTAGCGGACATTGCGAACATCTAGGACGGCGTACAGGACCGCGAGTTTTCCGCTGTAGCCCCACGGGTCTATTCTGATAGATGAAGCGAGCCGTGCGATGGGCAAGTTCTTGCGTGAATTCGGCATCCCAAGATTATGATGGTACGAACGTTTGTTATGGGGTATTCCTGTTCTCCACCCTGTCTCCACAAAGCCAAGACTTTGCACCGTTCCCGCGGCCCAATCAGGTCTAATCTAATAGATGAAGCAAACCGTGTGACCACTGGCGCGAAGAATCGAGGAGAGTTCGTTCTAACCCCATGATATCGTCAAATAACTGAATGAGAGCAGACATCCGAATCGGATGGCCCGGCAAGGGAAGAAAGGAGAAATAAATGGGGTGGGGCCAACGTAGTGTAAATCAGCGATTTCTTCCCACTCGCCTCCCAGCCGGTACGCCAGTGTTTCTCGTGCAGCGACGAACCTAGCCTCACTAACTCCTCAGCTGTGCTTCCCAAGCATCTGAAACTGAAAAGTAAAAAATGGTCTGGGTATCGAACCGCAGTGCCTACAACATCCATGTCCAGATCACGAACACGAGCGGCGGGAGCCCCAATACGTTCACCATTGTCCCAGAGAGTAAACAGATCGAGAGCCCGGGACAAAACCATTGGAGTAGGAGCGGGCAGGAGATGCTGAGTCATGGTGGAAAGTCCCAGACGTTCACAGTTGGCCCAAGCGACTTTATCCGGGTGTATGCCGACGTCGTGGTCGTCAGTCAGGCGAATGTATTGTACGCGTAGGGGTTATACGTCATAGGACGCACGTGCGTGACCTGAGATCTCGGGTGAACCGTCTCGCGTCACAGGCGAAATTAAAGACGCGACATCCTTCGTACCTTTACGTTTCCAACGTGGGTCGAGACCATGAGGTTCTTATAAAGTCGGATTGTTCCGGACGGGAGGAGGCAAAATTGCGCAGACATACGTACATACTTCTCGGGAACATGTGCCCGGCGACGGCTGGAAAGCAGGCAGATGTGCTATATACCTGCCAATCGAAGGCAACGAACATCGACGCGGCCCGTGCAAGTAAGTCTCCTACTGTTGATCTAGCACTGTTCTGCCCGGAATTAAGATGCTAGTATGAGTGTCAGAAGACGAACTTTCGAACCAGAATGTAACCCACGCGACGGGGCCAGTAGTGCATTGAATGCACTCCTGAAAATCGTGTGAGAAAGTGGATGCACTGATGGAAGGACCGAATTCAGCACGTAGGTCGTCACAGCACAGTGGACTAGAATGCGATGTGTTGGGTGCCAAGAGGCGCTGCACGAGGATGCATTGCACCTACTTTCAAATCCAACTGAGCATCCACCAGTGTCGGACGCAGGTGAAATTCCAACATACATACTAATATCCAGGATCCACGGCATTCCAGCCAACTTTAACAGATAAGTGAGCCACCGGCAGCGTGAATGAAGTAATGCAGCGACGAGACACTGTGATTGCGCTCATTTGGAGTTCAACTATTCGAGGCCCCCATGTTGGCTGAGCGAGTCAGCACGCTAGCTAGTAAACCAAGCGAGTCTGTGTTGTCACGTGACCGACCAAACACCGCCTTTAACAGAAACCACATCGATATCCCCGTACTTTGACTGCCAATCTACCGTCATCCTTACTTTCAGTCTATGCACCTTATTTTTTTCGCCTTTATTCCAACTGCACCGAGAGAAGAGACTCTTAGTATTATTGTTTGCTAAGTACGATCCTTTCGCAGGTGAAATCCTGGCGATTGGGCCATTTGGTTCTCTCCTGCAGATGTTGGTTTGTTCG
>JBBPKI010000873.1:0-16856 GCA_038089155.1 Nevesoporus exiguus
GGGATAGTGAAGGGAGATTGTGGAAGCGCTGGTACAGCGCTACAGCGAGGGGGAGGTCAGACAAGGAAGCGCGCAATAATGTCACCATGTCATCCATGTCTGCCGTATTGATGACTGGTGGGAAATGTGGCGGCACGATTTCGTTATAAACACCGAGGTTGGCAGGTAGATAGCTGTGGTGATTGCATGAATTCCTCCCGGTCCAAGCGAGAAGTGAGGCGTCAGCTGAACGCATCAAGATGTGCTCAAGGAGGCGACCGATCGCCTGATTTCCTTCACCATATAGAACCGGAAGCGCAACGCCAAAGATCCCAAACAACGAGTACGCAATATCCTCTTCGCGTGTCGTCTGACGCATCGAAGCAAGATACAGCTTCTCCCGTGCTCTATCTAAGCCAGGTTGAATGGCGGCCAACTCCTTCGTAGTGAAATTCATCGCTTGTTCCATTTCCTTGAGAATCATAGGTGAATCTTTGTGATTGAACATGTCGAGACCGAGGTACGGCTTCCAGTCCTCCGTGTAGAACTGAACAACCTTGGAGGCGACATACTCTTGGTATGTCCACCCACGAGTGTTCCAAATGCTCCTCCGTAGACGACCAATTTTTTTCGACCTCGAGAAGACACCGAGGAGGTAGACAATCGTGAGAGATGATCCGCGATACCACCTGAACATGGCGATCACCGATTCTTGCTGAGATCCCTTGTCGAATTGATTAACGCAGCAAGTGTCGCTCCATGCCCACTTGAACTGAAGACTGCATGCGAGCTCGCAGAATTTCTGCAGCTTGCTGAACGAGGGGGATAACGGTAACTCGTAGATCGAGATGTTCTCGACTTGCTGGAGTGTCGGTTCGGGAGGTTGCCACCTGTGCGATAGCATCACGTATCGGTAGAACTCCTTCACCTCTCTGCGGATCCGTGAACGATCGAAACAAGTGATCATTGAATACCGCAGTTCGTTATACACCGGGAGTTCCTCGAAGGCTGCTGCTTGGGCTGCTTTGTCATACAGGTGACCAGTGTCGGTGTCAATTAGGACACGTGGCATGTCACGTATGGTCTCCTCGACCACCTCTTTAATCACAGAAGTGGCGACAGCGTACTGGCCATGTAGCTCTGTCCACGGCTAGTCAAAACTTTCTTGTCAGTGAGTTGTTGGGAGGATTGCTTACTGTGGGCTTTCGGATCCGGAGACTGTTCGAGCTTTGAAAGCATCATCTCGAATGCTTCGGATGCTTCGTTGTAACGCCCCATCTTGTGTAAAGCAGTGTATCTCTCCACATGCCCTGCATAGGACGATGGATCGAGCTCAATCATCTAAGGGCGTGGATTAATGAAATCTACGTGGTGCGACATGAAATAGCACTCATACCTCGCTGCTGCGCTTGAGGAGAACATTAAAACCATCGGGAGTGAGTAATAATGTATTCGAGTAGTGTCGGATGGCCTCGCCGTGGTTCTGCGAGTCCCTCGCAATGTCACCGAGCTTTTCTAGTTTCTCGGCGCAATGTTCCTGAAAATCTAGGGCACGCTTGACATGGTCTTCGCTTCATCACCACTGGGAACCTTACCTCGTTCCCACCGGGCCCACTCTTCGTGCGTTGCCGTGTCGTCTGGCAATTCATGCTGTGCCTGTAAAAAACATTCTGCTGCCTCCGTGAAGCGGCCATCCCGTTCCAGACCGTCGCAAATGGCATAGTAGATCATGAATCGGGGACACTTGAACTGGATCGAGGGTCGGCATCCACATTCAGATTGATATGGAATGCATACCTTGACTGTGGAATTCAATGCTTCCTGCACTGACCCACCAATCAAAACCGTATTTGCCCACTTTGTCAGTACAGTGCCCGTGGTCGAAGCACTGAGAGATAACAGGGTAGAGTAAGCTTCGACCGCTTCGTCACGTTTCCCAGCGTTTGATGCCTTGTTTCCAATGTTTTCCAGCATCGTGACGCAACGGCCTGTGAACTCTGACGGCTAGGATTAGATACTTAGTCCGAATGTTTGACATTGAGGCTAACCGGGAAGCCAGCTACTGACTAAGTTGTCGTTCTTGACGTCCTCGCTGATGGTGTTCACCATCCCTAGAAGTGACTCTGCGGCGGGTCGTATGAGACCCTGACCATACATGGAGTCGCACTCAAGCATCTGCTCGTGTGCACGATTGACCCGGACCAGTCTCTCGTATTTTTGTTGGAACTCGGCGAGCTGAACTTGGAGATCTTGCGTAGTTCGTTCCGACAGCGCAATTTTCGCATCTAACGGTAGATGTCAGTGAAGGATGGGCTACAGCTCGGATGGACGGACTTAAACTCGTTTCTTGTGCACAAAGATCGGTACGAAGGGAGTCGACAGTTTTTTCAAGGTTTGCTATTTGTGAATGGACGGATGTTAAGATAGAAACCAGTGAGGGAAGCACCAACCAGGATGACGATGAACCTACCTGAATTCGTTTCCTGTGTATGAAGGTCTAAGCGTAGCGACTTGATGGTTTCATTTAGGCTATCCCTCTGCTCATCGGCTGCGCGTTGTAATCGAGCAAGCTTGTAGCGAAGTTCTTGGTCAGATTTTTCGAGACACGTGACGCTGCGACCTAGGAGGCATGAATCCCGGTGGAATATGGATCAGAGTGGCGTCCCACATACTCGAAGACTGGATGAGGTCATCCTTTTCTTTATGGGCTTGTTGAGATTCGGACAGCTGGGTACGCAGTTCTCGGACAGTTCTCGCGAGCTGTGCTGCATCCTATGTGGGGATAACGGTCTATGGTTAAGTTGAAGTCTAATGGATACATCAGACCTTCGACATAAGAGCACTTACATAGTCGAAGTAGGATGAAGGAAGCGTATCGTCGAGATTCAAAATGGAGATACTCTTTTCTCCTCCGACTACGAGGTTGTAGCTTGTTGATATAGCCATAGACCAGATCGTATGAGCGTACTCGATGACAAGCCCTATTCGCTCTTGCGTCCTGACATCCCAGAACGAGACCGTCCGACCAGCAGAGGCTGCGATAAACGTGTCGTTACTTGCTAGGGCTATACATGTAGCATCAACGCTACTGTGTATGGACCATTTTGAGAGCGTTGTCCCAGCGGCGGCGTCGACACAGTGAATGTGGCCATCGCGAGACAGTGCGAAAAGCCGCCTGCCATCGCTTGCCCAGGCAAGGGAACTGTTTGCACTTGAGTTGACCAAGATCGGAACGTCAGCAAGGAGACTGCCATTCGGACCGTCATAGACTCGAACAGAGTCTTGTCCCCATGTCGCTGTGGCGACGAGACGTCCGTCGGGTGAAATTCTCGCAGCCACCACCCAAGAGTCGTGTTTCCATGGGCCGAAGAGTCGCTCGCCAGTCGACAGCGACCAGACACAGGCAGTCCGGTCATCCGACGATCCTGTTGCGATTCTCGTCGAGTCTGACGAGATATCGACCGTGACCGCCCCCACAGTATCGGTGTTGTCTCTCGCGACTTGGAACTCGGTCACCTTCTCATGGGTTTCCGCATTCCACACCGTCACCAGGCCACACCATGTCCCACTCACAATCCACTTTCCGTCCTGTGACACCGCAATGTTGGGAATAGTACTCCCCGCATTCATTGGCGTTTCCGCCTCACTACCATCTTCCGTTTGCCAACACCGAATCTTTCCTTCTCGGCCACCACTCACGACGTGCTTCCCACCAACGAGGAACGCAACTGAAAAGATCCTACCTCGACCGTCGATCACGATTGGCCTTGTACCAGAGAAAGAACTGCTTGTACTCAACGCTTGGGTTTTTGTCAGAACCGTTCTTTCACTTGTCTTACTTCTCACCATTCATCGTGGTTGCTTCACTTTAGTGACTATTGCTGGAGGAAGATTGGCTCTCCCCCTCAGTCGCTGCTTCTGTTATTGTTAGTATCGTGCTTTTGGTCGCTCCACTTGGTGCTCACTGGTCGAGTTCCGCCTCTGGGGGTCGGAAGCCTTGCTTACCAGGTGTCAGATGGTCGAGGAAAGGGGGGATAGACAGTCGTACAATTGCTGTACACCATCCAGCACCTTATCATATACACGTCGTGAGTTCACACGCCCTGAATTACTTTGTATCCCGCAGCTGCCTTCAACCCATCCTTCCTGCTTCTTGCCATGCGCCTGTTCATATCTGGACGCGTTTGTTCACACCATTTGTACCAGTCACCAACGAGCTAGTTCACGTTCACTCTTCTATCCCTCTACCCTCCTGTGGCGTTTTTGAGGTCATGGAGCTTTGACGTCGTCTACGTCTTTTGCCTTCTCCGCCGCGGTATCGACATGAGTCCGAGCGAAGCAAACTGTAAGCAACGGCTGGATGGAAGAGAGGACAATGTCCCATGATTCACGCTTTGTAGTACCAGAGAAGCAACTAGCACGCTTCCATGGAGGAGTGTCAGTCATCGTACAAACCATTTGAATCACGAAGGGAAATCACGCGCCAACGACGACGTTGTCAGTGCGCTCGGACACAAGGTTCAATTGATTAGGTTCTACGCGGCATAACAATCAAGGGTGTCGTGTACGTAACAGGGGTACAGCAATTGGAGCAGCGCAAACTCGAGGAGAGAAAAAGAGAAAAAAACTAAATCAGACGGGATTCAGAGCAGCCCGTCCACTAGCAGACGTGCAAAAGATCATCGACAGCGCACCCCAGCTCACACACGGGGGCGGAGGCAGAACATCCCTCCGATTGGCCCCCCTGTCCCCTACCGCGCCCAGAATACAACATCGGTGGATTCCGTCGTCTACGATCATCCCGATCGTAACCTATCCTATAGTCACCACGTACGTATTCAAGCACTCTTTGCCTTGCTCTGTTCCGTTGATCCCGGCCATAGCATGCACGACATATACATACACCACTCGGAGGGGATGCGGACACGGGTGGCGTACGAGCTCCCGTCGTAGTGTCCAAGAATGAGACCGTTAGACTAGCGGAGGTGACGATGAATGTGTTGTTGCTTGCTAGAGCAATGCACGCACCCAGCGTCATGAATGGGCCATTTGGAGAGCAGCGTCGAGGTGGTAACATTGAGAAAGTGTGTGCCATCGTGAGATGATGCAAAAGATTGCTTGCAATGACTGGTTCGGGCGGGCCAGGGAATTATTGAAACTCAAGTTCAACTTTGACCTGGATCGTTCGCTGCGACCCGGGTAGTAGAGGTAGGTAGTCGCTCGCCAGCACCGATAAACACTCAGGGCACTCAGAAACAATCATGCGATAGACTTGGATCTATCAAGGATGTCGCATATATGAAGAGACAGTGATCTAAGAGAAAGGACGCAAAGAATATTTCAGGATGAGAGCATCCAACGACCTGCCTACTACTGGCAGATGTCCAAATTCAAGATCCGCAGCGCGATCTCCTTCCTAAGTCATCCTGCCCCTCAAACACCATGTCAAAGCTATGCGCAGCGGCCATGGCGAAACGTACCTCCGATTGTCCCTAGGCCTATCCCCCATCATGCCCCAAATCAGAGAATCAAACATCGGCGAATACTATCATCCGCGATGGACCCGGGATCATAACATATCCCATAGTCCGGGCTGTGCATGTACCTGTGTTCCCGCTTCTTCCCGCTTCTTCCTTGTTCCTTCCGATCCAGCTCATACAGCACACCGCGCTCCACATTGCTCAGAAGTTGCATCAACATACGCAGTGTACATGTCCCCGTCGACTACGGAGGAACAGCCCTGTTTACAGAGCTTTCCCCATCACCGTCGCTGCCAGACGAAGGTGGTGGCCCAGGCACATGCTCTCTCCCTAACGCCTTGTCAAAGCAAAGTAACACTAGATGCTCTTGAGCTCTCCGCATAGGCCGTGGTTACGAGCGCTTGTCGGGGTGCGATGCCAGACCCGTCAGCATCACTGATTTCTACAACATCAACGAGGGTGTGGTCGTTCTGACCTGGAGAGTGCGCAGACAGCGTGGCAGTCCGATCGAATGACATATAATGTGTCCTGGACCTAGCTGTCGTTGATAGCCAACACCGTCGCGCTTGAAGCAACCTGAGATGGCAGGGTGAAGGGGACAATTTCACTGCATTACTTGTAATCCACCGTCCAGGAGTCCTACCAACTTCTGTGCACATCGCGAACCCCTAGGTTCTAGGCTCCTCGATCTTTCATCAGCATCATCGATCATGTAAGACACTTATACCGTAGTTCATGACGTTGCACATATGGGCGTAGAATTGTATTCAAAGTACAGAATTAACCATTCAAATGTCACCTTGATATAAAATACGTCGTCATTGAAACTACCAATCTGCTACTGCACATCCACTGTACTGACGCCATCCATCCACTCACTCCACGACGTCTCCTCGCGGACTCGAACCATGATCAAACTGTCCGTCGCAACACGTTCATATTGGGTACGCGCCAGCGGAGCGAGCAACAATGCACCAAATGGCTGCCTGAGCCTAACAATGAGTCGCAGTGCGCGTGTGTCAAGGTCGCACAAAGCAACGCCGCGTGAGAAATCAGCATCGAGGAGTGAGCTGATCCATGGATGAACGAGGACTAGGCCTTCTAACCCAGATAGATCCTCTGTCGTCTTGATCTCTACATCACCGAGCATCGGTGAGGTTGCACAATACATAGTAGGGCCGGACTCAAGGGGTACATCGGAGAAGGGGGCAAGATTGGAAAGGGGGAACATAATACCAGAAAGTCTGAGTCGACCGGCGACAAGAGAGAGGGCAGGAAGTTCATGGAGGCGCTGGTACAGCGCGACAGCGAAGGGGAGGTCAGACAATGAGCGGCGCAACGATGTCACCGTGCCATCCATCTCGGCCATATTGATAGGCAGTGGGAGATGCGGAGGCACAATTTCATTGTAGACAGTGAGGTCAGCAGGAAGGTAGCTATAGTGGCTACCAGAATGGCTGCCGGTCCAAGCGAGAAGTGAGACATCACCCGAACGTGTCAGGATGTGCTCAAGAAGGCGACCAATGGCCTGGTTGCCATCACCGTACAGAACCGGGAGTGCAACACCAAAGATGCCGAACAACGAGTACGCGATGTCCTCCTCGCGCATCGTTTGACGCATCGAAGCCAGGTAAAGCTTCTCACGTGCTTTGTCCAACCCAGGCCGAAGGGTGACCAGCTCTTTGGTGGTGAGGTTCATTGCTTGTTCCATCTCCTCTAGGATTATGGGCGATTCTTTGTGGTTGGAAACGTCCGGGTTAAGGTACGGCTTCCAGTCCTCGGTGTAGAATCGGACAACATCAGAGGCGACATACTCTTGGTACGTCCACCCGCGAGTGTTCCAGATGCTCCCCCGTAATCGACCAATTTTGATCGACTGGGACGGGATATCGAGGAGGTAAACAATCGTGAGGGACGATCCACGATACCACCTGAACATGGCAATCACTGATTCCTGCTGCACCCCCTTGTCAAGTTGATTGACGCAGCAAGTGTCGCTCCAGGCCCACTTGAACTGAAGGCTGCACGCAAGCTTGCAAAAATTCACCAACTTGCGGAACGATGGAGACAGCGAAGCCTCAAATTCAGGGTAGATCGAGGTATTCTCGATTTCCTGGAGTGTCGGTTCAGGGGGCTGCCACCTGTGTGATAGCATCACGTATCGGTAAAACTTCTTCACTTCTCTCCGAATACGTGAAGGATCGAGCCGAGTGGCCATTGACAACCGCAGTTCGTTGTAGATCGGGAACTCCTCAAAAGCCGTTGCTTGGGCCGCTTTATCATACAGATGACCGGTGTCGGTGTCAATCAGGACGCGGGGCATGTCGCGAATGGTCTCCTGCACCACCTTCTGAATGGCAGAAGTGGCATCGACATACTGGCGACGAAGCTCTGTTCATAATTATTCAACATTTCCACGTTGGTTGGACTGTTGAGAAAGCGGCTTACCATGAATCTGTGGATCAGGCGACTGCTCGAGCTTTGAAAGCATCGTCATGAACACCTCGAACGCTTCATCGTAACGTCCCATCTTGTATAAGGCAGCATATTTCTCCTTGTACCCTTTATAGGACGATGGATCGATCTCAATCATCTGAGAGTATGGATCAATGAAACCCATGTGATGGGACACTAAATGCCACCCGTACCTCATTGCTATGCTTGAGGAGAACGTCGAGATTTTCAGGAGTAAGTAATAATATGTTCGAATAGTGTCGGATGGCCTCGTCATGATTATGCGATTCCCTTGCAGTATCGCCAAGCTTCTCCAGCTTCTCGATGCAACGTCTCTGGAAATCTACAAAATACTTGACTCGGTCCTGGTGACGCCATCACTGGAAACCCTTACCTCGTTCCCAACGCGCTCGCTCCTCATCCATTGCCGTGTCGTCTGGTAACTTGTGCTGCGCATGCACAAAACACTCCACTGCCTCCGCAAGACGGCCATCCTGTTCTAGACTGTCGCAAATGGCACGGTATATCATGAATCTAGGACACTTGAACTGGACCGACAGTCGGTTTCCACATTCAGACTGATGTAGAAGGCATACCTTGGTTGCAGCACTCAATGCCTTCTGCGCTGACCCACCCATCAAAATCGCACTTGCCCACTTCATCAATACGGTGTCCGTACTCGAAGCGCCGAGGGATAACGAGATGGAGTAAGCTGCGACCGCTTGGTCGCGTTTCCCGGTACTCCATGCCTCGTTCCCAATGTTCTCCAATGATGTAACACATCGGCTCGTGAACTCTGATAGTAGGGATTAGATACTTAGTCCTCATGTTTGACATGGATACTCACCGGGGAGCCAGTTGCTGACTAACCGGTTCGCCCTTACATCCTCGTTGATGGTGTTCACCATCCCTAGAAGACATTCTGCGGCGAGCTGCATGAGACCTTGAGCATAAAGAGATTCACACTCGTGAATTTGCTCGTGTGTGCGATTGGCATGGATTAGTCTCTCAGCTTTTTGTTGGTATTCGGCAAGCTGAGCTTGAACTTCTCCAAGGTCCTCTGTAGTTTGTTTTAACAGTGCAATTTTGTTATCTGAAGAATAAATGTCAATGAAGGATAAGCTACAGTACCAATGGGCGTACTTGAGTCAAGTTCCTGTGCATGAAGATCTGCACGTAATGACCTGATGATTTCATTCAGGTTCTCCTCGCTCTCGACCCGTACACCCAGGTCGATGCGAAGGGAGTCAATGGCTTCACTTAGGCGATCCTGTTCCTGATTGGCCATACGCTGAGACGCAGCAAGCTGGTCACGAAGCGTCTTTTCAAGGTTTACTAATTATTCATAGCCGGACATGATGAATAGAAATCGGTGAGGGAGGCGCTAGCCAGGATGGTGACAAGCGCACCTGAGGTATGAAGATCCGCGCGTAGTGATCGGATCGTCTCGTTCAGGCTATTCCGTTCCTGTTGGGCTGTGCGCTGCGACTCGGCAAGTTGGCCGCGAAGTTCCTGCACGGTGTTCTCGAAACGACCTATTCAGTCATGTAAACAATCAGAGAAACAGATCGGTAACGGAAATTGAGGCTATGATGATGACAGACGCACCTAAGTTCGTTTCCTGTGTATGAAGGTCCGAGCGCAACGACTTGATGGTTTCATTCATGCTATCCCCTTGCTCATCGGCTGCGCGCTGCAGTTGAGCGAGCCTGTTGCGAAGTTCTTCGTTAGATTTTTCGAGACGCACGACGGTGCTACCTAGGAGTTATGAATCCCAGTGGAATGGGAATCACGGTGGCAGTCCACATACTCGAAGTCTCCTCCAGTGTGTGTAGGAACTGGATGAGGCCATCCTTTTCTTTGTGCGCTTGTCGAGATTCGGACAGCTGCGTACGCAGTTCTCGGACGGTTCTCGCGACTTTTGCTGCGTCCTACGTAGGGACAGCAGATTATGATTGGGTAGAAATTCAATGGATACATCAGGAAGAGCACCTACCTCAACGAAGTAGGACGAAGAAAGTATATCACCGAGATTGCAGACAGAAATGCTCTTTTCCCCACAGACCACAAGGTTGTAGTCAGTCGATACAGCCATAGACCAGATCCAATGAGTGTACTCGATGGCAGACCCTATTTGCTCTTGTGTCCCAATATTCCAGAACGAGACCGTCTGGTCACCGGAAGCTGCGATGAATGTATCATTGCTTGCCAGGGCGATGCATCTAGCATCGACACAGCTGTGAATAAGCCACTTCGACAGGGTTGTTCCGGTGGTAGCCTCGAGACAGTGGATGTAGCCGTCGCGAGATAGCGTGAAGAGTCGCTTTCTATCCCCCGCCCAGGCAAGGGTATCGCTCGCGCCTAACCCGCCTTTGATTGAAACATCAACGAGAAGGCGGCCATCCCGACCGTCATAGACCCGAACAGAGTCGCGTTGCCACGTGGCTGTGGCGAAGAGACGGCCGTCTGGTGAAAATTTCGTAGTGGTCAAGTAGTGGTCATGTTGCAATGGGCCAAGCAGTCGCTTGCCAGTCAACAACGACCAGACACAGGCAGTCTTGTCCTCCGATCCGGATGCGATTCTTGTCGCGTCCGGCGACACGTCAAGCGTCACCACAGTAGCGCTGTGTCCCTTGAACTCGGTTACCTTTTCGTGACTTTCCGCATTCCACACCGCCATCAAGCCTTCCCACGTCCCACTCACGATCCACTTTTCATCCCATGACACTGCGATGTCGCCGATACGATCTCCCACATCAATTGGCGTTCCTACCTTACTGCCATCTTCCACTCGCCAACGTCGAATCTTTCCCTCCCGGCCACCGCTCATGATGTGCTTCCCATCGGGGTGGAACACGACTGAATAGATCTCATCTCGACCGTCGATCACGATTGGCTTTGTTTCCTTTTGCTGAATGGTGCCAGAGGAGTTACTGCTTGCACTCGGAGCTTGGATTCCCGTCAACACCGTTCCTTTACCTGTCTTGCCCCTCACCATTCATCGTGGTTACTTCTCCTTGGCGACTGTTGCCGGAGCTCTCTCTCCCGGTCGCCCCTTGTGATCTCATTAGCATCGCCCGTTCGGCCGTCCAGCCTGGTGCTTACCAATTAAGTTTCGCAACCGGTGTATGTTGAAAGTCATGCCCACTGGGTATCAGATGGTTGAGAGAAAGGGGGATGGGCGGTTGTTCGATCCCACTCCGCCATCAAGTACCATACTGGCATATACTCGGATGAATTCACACACCCTGGATCGCCTCCGAGCGTCCTGGGCGCTTGCCCTTCCCCAACGCCCTCGACCCACCTTCCCTACTGTGATCGTGATAGGGATGATTTCCACTCACCAATGGCGAAAAGACGTCTGGAACTTGCAATGATGTCGTCGCCATGCTTCTCGCTATACGTCCCCTCTCCGTCATATCCTCTAGCCTCTGGTGTAGTGGCCGAACATCTTCATCCACGACGCTTATACCTGTCACCGATGAGCTAGTTCATACTCATTTTGTTATCTTCCCCATCACTGTCTTCTTGCAGCCTCCTCTGACCCCACCTACATCGCCGATCTTCTTTGTCGCAGTATCAACAGGAGGAAAGTACTTTGTAAACAGCGGCTGGTTTTCATGTGTATCTCACTCTCCCATTTACTGTGTTCAGCCCAGTATTAAGTATTTGTGTGTGCGTCTGTTCCACTACCGATGGACTTACCAGTCACGAAGGTTGGAGAACTAGCTCGACATGCATGATATTCATTTGTACTTAGTATCCGGTAGAGTCACGCCCTTGCGTCGACTTTGTCGGTGCCCTCGGAAACGAGCGTCCAATAGATTTAGATCTATGCGGTGCAGGATGGCCTTCATGACAACCAAGGACGTTGCGCATATATATGAAGACAGTGCGCAATTAAACAGCAGGGATACAAGGAAAGGAAAAGAAAAATGAGACGAGAACACCTCATTCGCTAGCAGATGCCAGAAAGATCATTGACAGCGCTCGGATCCCCTTCCTAAATCCCCCCGCCTCTCAAACCCCAACTTGTGCATGGGGGCGGAGGGGGGACTCGTCCCTCCGATCGTCCCTTCTGTCCCCCACTACGCTCCTCGCGCACCCTCCCCCACCCCCAATCCGGGGTCCCAACATTGGCAGACTGCGTCGTCTGCGATCGTCCAGATCATAACCCATCCCATAGTCACCACGCATGTACTCGCACTCCCTTTCCCCCTCTCGTTCCCTTTCTGTCTCGTTGATCCCGCTCATAAAACGCACTGCTCACTCCGCTGCTGCAGTTCCGCTCACAAAGCTCTCCCCCTGTCATCGTCATCGCCGCCACAGAGTCAGATGAAGGCGGTGGGCTAGGCACGTACTCTCCTTTCCCTCCGATGCCTACACCCACATCTCGTCGCAGACTCACAGGGGCGAATACGCGGTATCACTTCTAACACCAAGACCTGCGCTAGACCTTTGACGTAAGTTCCAATAGAACATGAAGCAAAGTGACCGAGTAGGACCTCTCGAGTTCCCTCCCCCTCCGTGTGCACAAGCATCCGGGTTGCGCTCTCATTGGAGTGCAGTGCCAAATACACGGGACCACATGCAATATGTTTTGGACCTGCGATGACGAACGTCATTCCGCTTGAAGCAGCTTTGGCTGGCGGGAGGGAGCGGACCACTTCGCTGCATTGCTTGTAACCCCACCACCAAAGAGACCAGCCAATGTTGGCGCGTGCTACCATGAACCCTAAGGAGCAGCGACCTAGTATATTCCACGCTTATTGATTATCGGCATCCGAGACACTTAAACCGAGAGTCCGTGACGCTATAGATACAGGTATAGATGTAGAACTGTATTCAATGTACGAAAGCAACCATCCAAATGATAAAATATGAACTGTCAAAGGCCCAAAGCCATCGAACCCGAGCGCTACTGCACATCTACTATACCAATGCCATCCATCAATTCGCTCACCGACGTCTCCTCGCGGACTCGGACCATGATCAAACTATCCATCGCAACGCGTTCATATTGAGCACGCGCCAGTGGTGCGAGCAACAATGCACCAAACGGTTGCCTGAGCCTGACGATGAGCCGCAGTGCGCGCGTGTCAAGGTCATACAGAGCAACGCCGCGAGAGAAATCATCATCGAGAAGCGAGCTAATCCACGGATGGACGAGAACTAACCCCTGCAATTCGGTCAGATCTTCTGCCGTCTTGATCTCAACATCCCCAAGCATCGGCGAGGTCGCATGATATACAGAGAAGTCAGACCCAAGGTTTGATTCTAAGGCAGGAACAAGGTTGGAGAGGGGAAAGATAATGCCAGGAAGTTTGAGTCGACCGGAAACAAGAGAAAGTGCAGGGAGATTGTGGAACCGCTGGTACAGCGTTACAGCAAGGGAGAGGTCAGCCAACGAAGCACGCAATGACATCACCACGCCATCCATCTCAGCTGTCTTGATGGGTGATGGAAGATGTAGCGGCATAATTTCGTTATAGACGGTAAGGTTGGCGGGTAGATAGCTATGCTGACTCCCTGCATTCTTCCCGGTCCAAGCAAGAAGTGAGACGTCGGCCGAACGCATTAGAATGTGCTCCAGAAGCCGACCAACAGCCAAGTTGCCCTCGCCATATATAACCGGGAGAGCAACACCAAAGATCCCAAACAACGAATATGCAATATCCTCCTCGCGCGTCGTTTGGCGCATCGAAGCAAGATACAGCTTCTCCCGTATCCTATCCAACCCGGGTCGAATAGTGATCAACTCCGTAGTAGTAATGTTCATTGCCTCTTCCATCTCCTCGAGTATTATAGGCGAGTCCTTGTGGTTGAAAATCTCCAGGCCGAGGTACGGCTTCCAGTCCTCGGTGTAAAATTGGACAACCTTCGACGCAACATATTCTTGATATGTCCATCCGCGAGTGTTCCAGATGCTCCGCCGAAGACGACCAATCTCCCGCAAGTTCGATAATACGCCAAGAAGGTGAACGATGGTGAGCGAGGAACCACGGTACCATCTAAACATAGCCACAACAGACTCTTGCTGGATCCCTTTATCCAGCTGATTGACACAGCAGGTATCACTCCAGGCCCACTTGAACCGAAGGCTGCACGCGAGCTTGCAGAAATTCTGCAGCTTGGTGAACGAAGGAGACAACGGGGGCTTGTAGATGGAGATGTTCTCGACCTCCTGGAATGTCGGCTCATGGGGCTGCCACCTGTGCGATAGCATCACGTATCGATAGAACTTCTTCACTTCTCTCCAAATGCGCAAAGGATCGAGCCGAGTGGTCATTGATGATCGCAGTTCGTTGTAGATCGGGAGTTCCTCAAAAGCCGTTGCTTGAGCCGCTTTATCATACAGACGACCGGTGTCGGTATCAATCAGGACGCGGGGCATGTCGCGGATGGTCTCCTGCACCACCTTCTGAATCGCAGAGGTGGAATCGATGTACTGACGACGAAGCTCTGTCCACGATCAATCAGCATTTCTACGTTGGTCGGACTGTTGAGAAATGGTTTACCACGGACTCGTCGGTCGGGTGACTGCTCGAGCTTTGAAAGCATCGTCTTGAATGCCTCGAGTGCCTCGTTATAACGTCCCATCTTGTGTAAGACAGTATATTTCTCCTCGTACCCTTTATGAGACAACGAATCGAGTTCAATCACCTGACAATACGGATAAATGAAATCCATGTGAAGTGACACAAAATACCACCTATACCTCATTGCTATGCTTGAGGAGAATGTCGAGGTTCTCAGGAACGAGTAGCAGTATGTTCGAGTAGTGTCGGATAGCTTCCTCGTGCTGCTGCGAGCCCCTCGCAGTGTCGCCAAGCTTCTCTAGCTTCTCGACGCAACTTATCTGAAAACCTAAGAGCGACGCTTGTCCTTGTCCTGGTGACACCATCACCGAAGCCCTTACCTCGTTCCCACCGCGCCCGTTCCTCGTCTATTACCGTGTCGTCTAGTAACTCGTGCCGTGCCTGCACAAAGCACTCCGCTGCCTCCGCAAGACGACCGTCCTGTTCCAGATTGTCGCAAATGGCACGGTAGATCATGAATCTGGAGCACTTGAACTAGACTGACAATCGGCATCCACATTCAGACTGATATGAAAACCATACCTTGGTTGTGGTGCTCAATGCCTTCTGCGCTGACCCACCCATCAAAATCGCACTTGCCCACTTCATCAGTACGGTGTCCATAGTCGAAGCACCGAGGGATAACGAGATGGAGTAAGCTGCGACCGCTTCGTCGCGTTTCCCGGTACTTGATGCTTCGTCCCCAATGTTCTCCAACATCGTAACACATCGGCTCGTGAACTCTGATAGTAAGGATTGGATACTTAGTCCTCATGCTTGACTTCCAGACTCACCGGGGAGCCAGTTGCTGACTAACCGATCGGCCCTGACATCCTCGCTGGTGGCGTTCACCATCCCTAGAAGACACTCCACAGCGGGCTGTAGGAGACCTTGACCGTACAGAGATTCACACTCGTGCATCTGCTCGTGTGCGCGATTGACACGGATTAGTCTCTCAGCTTTTTGTTGGTATTCGACGAGCTGAACTTGAAGGTTTTCTGTAGTTTGTTCTGATAGTGCAATTTCGTTATCCATCAGACAAATAGGCTACAGCTCCAACGGACGTACTTGAGCTAATTTCCTGTGCATGAAGATTTGCACGTAATGACCTGATGGTCTCATTCAGGTTCTCATCGCTCTCGGCCTGTACACCCGGGTCGGTGCGAAGGGAGTCGATGATTTCACTTAGGCGATCTTGTTCCTGATTGGCCGTGCGTTGAGATGCAGCAAGCTGGTCACGAAGCGTCTTCTCAAGGTTTACTAATTATTCATAACCGGACATGATAAATAGAAATCGGTGAGGGAAGCACCAGCCAGGATGGTGACAAGCGCACCTGAGGTATGAAGGTCCGCGCGTAGTGATCGGATTATCTCATTCAGACCGTCCCTTTCCTGTTTGCCTGTGCGCTGCGACTCGGCAAGCTGGCCGCGAAGTTCCTGCACGGTCTTCTCGAAACGACCTGTTCAATCGTACAGACAATTGGAAAACGAGATAGGGGACGGAAACCCAGGCTATGATGATGACAAACGCACCTGAGTTTGTTTCCTGTGTATGGAGGTCCGAGCGTAGGGATTGGATGGTTTGGTTCAGGCTACTCCGTTCCTGCTTAGTTTCGCGCTGCGCCTCGACAAGCTGGCCGCGAAGTTCCTGCACGGTTTTCTCGAAACGGCCTATTCGATCATACAAACGAATGAAAAAACAAATCAGTGATGGAAATCGAGGCCGTCATGATGACAGACCCACCTGAGTTCGTTTCCTGTGTATGAAGGTCCGAGCGCAGCGACTCGATTGTTTCGTTCATGTTATCCCTTTGCGCGTCGGTTGCGCGCTGTAATTGAGCAAGCTTGTTGCGAAGTTCCTCGTTAGATTTTTCCAGACGCGCGACGCTGCTACCTAGGAGCTGTGAATCCCGGTGGAATGCGGATCACCATGGCAGTCCACATACTCGAAGTCTCCTCCTGTGTGCGCAGAGACTGGATGAGGTAATCCTTTTCTTCATGGACTTGTTGAGATTCGGACAGCTGTGTACGTAGCTCTAGCACGGTCTCCACGACTTTTGCTGCGTCCTACAAAGGGGATAGCAGATTATAATTAGGTGGAAATCCAATGAACACATCAGGAAGAGCATCTACCTCAGCGAGGTAGGACGAAGGAATTATATCGCCGAGATGGCAGAGGGAAATGCTGTTTTCTCCACCGACCACAAGGTTGTGGTCCGTCGATATAGCCATAGAGCAGACCGAATGAGTGTATTCGATAACAGACCCCAATTGCTCTTGTGTCCTAATATTCCAGAACGAGACCATCTGGTCACCGAAAGCTGCGATGAATATGCCATTGCTTGCCAGGGCGATGCATGTAGCC
>JBBPKI010000874.1:0-16855 GCA_038089155.1 Nevesoporus exiguus
ATCTTCAAGCCCTGTTACTCTTTTTTTCTCAACTGCCAAACTGTGAGCTCTACCACTTGTTCATCACCCCTCCCATCTATTTTCAAGCCCACTGACCTCTTGTTCTCAAGTGCAAGGACTTGTCTGCTGCCTGGTACACTGTTACGGTTTTCTTTCTTCAAGGTCACCTCCTACTTACATATTTTCCTTCTTCACATTTGGAAGGAACTGATTACATGGGAAGTCTACATCCCATACTTAGTCATCTTGTATTCGAATGACATTAGACTAGTCCTGTTACTATAGCATTCATCTTTGCAGCATTCCCATCTTTGATATTATTTGGATATTGCCTCCTTCATCACCATCTCTCTGTTGGGTGATGTGTTCTCCTTACTACCATCTTGATTGATAGCTACCATCTTTGGCTGTGCACTCAGCCACCTTTCACCAGACACCATTTATATTGGCAACCCATGTACAGTAGAGCCTCAGCCAATTCTTACAACCCTTGTGGTGTTCTTATTGCCTGCTCACCCCTTGCTCGCCTATCCAGGAGAGAGCCCTTGTACTCAAAGGAGTACCCTTTGCTCAGTGAGAGCACTGTCTTATTAATAGCAAACCCCAATTGGGTCACCCCACTAGTCAAGCATACTCAGAGGAGTATTGTCAGCCAACTCAGAGGAGTTGCCCCACTGACCAGATCTTTCTATAGCCTACCAGGGACATTGCACCTCTCTGTGAGTGCCTCCCCTGCTTATGTTGACCAGGTGGTCCAGTGGTAGAAAGGTCATTGTGAGCATAGGATACACCATGACCATTACATCCACCTGTTTGAGATCAAGTGCTTATGTGTCACCCTGATCCTGGGCCCCATCACTGGTTTGTCACATCCACTACTTATTTCTGTGTCTGGGTACCCTTTCCTCAACCTGACTACATTCTCTAAGCCCATGGACACTGATTCTAATCCACTTGAGGGCAACAATAGCATGTTAACCTCTGTACTTAGCTATTACATTGTAACTTATTGTTTAAATACCAAAGTTATGAGTTGGTGCCCACAAACTGATTTGAGGACAATGATCTTTGGTCACATATGATACTAAATATCATTGATGTGCAAGCTTAGTATCACAGTTGTTTGTGCAGTTTTTGAGTGACCTACACACTACAAATCAGTTGGATTGTCACTGACCATTAGTGGTGAAAACCCACAATTAGTGGCACTATTTGGCATTGATTATTAACACTTTTTGCTGATCATTGGTGTGCATGACTACTAATTTATGGTGTTTCGGGCACTGATAATATGTGGTTTTACTTCCATCAGAGTAAGTGTGCTAACGTGTGAAAAAATCCAGATCTCATCGATAAACCGGAACCTGTACGGTCCCAAGCCAGCTTGGACTCGCGGTTCGAACTTCAAGAACCATTCAAATCGACTTTCACCTCCATTTACAGGCTCTTTCAGGCTTCTGAGAGCCGCCTGCATGTGCACCGCAGCTGGGACCATTCTAGCAGTGCCAGTGTCGGAGCGTGGCTGACCGGTGTTCCAGACGTATCCCATCATGATGCGCTCAACAATAGTATTTGCGGTCTCTATGGCAGCAGTCAATATCGCTGTTCGAGCTGACCCCGTTTCACTGACTGCTTTTTTTCATGCATGACCTGTACTAGATTTGGTTTTCAGTAGTGACATTTGACCCGCCTTCGCGATACGGCTGCATACTCGTCGGCTCAAGAGAAGGCGAACCAGGTGGAGTTTCATCGCATGGTACATCTCAGTCTGGCGAGGAGTGCAATGGTCAAACGTCGCTTGATCTCATCATGCGACGTGCAAGCCGAGGCTTTGTTCTTCTTACGAGTTGGCTCGAGTCTAAAGAAAAGTGAAACACACGTGCGTATATCCGAGGCTCTGACCCTAGTCTGCCCGGTCGTCAGTAAGTGTGCTTCGATTTGGCATGTGTGCCCGTGGAATTGCGGCCATTGAAACATCTTTTCGTCTTGGCCACGAAGCACCTGGTATGCGGAGTCGTAGACACCTTACTTGGATTCCATCCCACTCGTCGACGCTAATCGCAGGATCGTTGGACAAATGTTGAACATGAGTCGTTTCAGTTGGATCGGAAAACTGGTCTTTACAGCCGATGGGCTTAGCTTGCACATCGAGCAAGCGGAGAGTGGATTAAATGACTCAATATTCGCCTGTCAATTTGCAAAAGATATGTACACTCAACTTCCCAGCTTTCGGGACATAATACACAAAACGATCTCAGGCTCGTCCAGCCGCAATGACACCACCCAGGACGGCCTTGTTAACCAGCCCAAGATGCTGGTCAAGCATGTCGGGCCCGGACTCTCCATATAGATCGGGATCGACGAGCGTCGATTTGCTCGTCCACTCAACGCTCTCACCCCAAATCTCCTTGAACTTCACTATCTTCTCGCTCTGCCCAGTGACCTTGAGATACTGGTATACCGCTTTCCAGGCACTGTCGAGTGCACCGACGGCCCAACTATGCAGTGATATCGATGAGCGTTCATCCATTTCGTCCTGGTCTAACGTCACTCACGTGTGACGCATGCTCACAGCTTCACCTGCAAGATGCAAACGATTGTTCGCTGCAGGAGCGTTGAGTGAAGCATAGAAATCCACGAACTCGCCGGGTGAGCAGAACCCGTAAGCCCCTAAATAAGAAGAAAGTTGTCAATCGAGGACGGAGAGCGGGGATCGGTAACGGACCCATAGTATGTGGATCATGGTTCCAATCCTTGGCGTCCATATCAACAAACTGTTCCTTCAGAAATTCATACGTGATTTCAGAGCTGAGAGAGCTGTGTGCCTCTGCGAGATTGCGAAGAACGAGTTCCTTGAGTACCTCCCGCTCTTTAGGAGAGCCTGAGGCAAGAGCACTCAGACGGAGTGCGTCAGTCATCCAGGCGTAGCTGGCGACGAGCACCTTGCTTGGAGTACAAGAGTCGATACCATGAGACGGGTAGACGATAGTACGGATGGGAAGATCGGTGTACGATTCACCGCCAACAATGCCCAACTTGGTGGTCCACCAATTCGATTTGAAAAGTACCGCGATCTTGACCGAAGCCCCGTAGTCCAGCGCACGCAAAGCATTCTTCTGCATGACGTTTAGACCGGCACCGTTCAGGTCGATGATACGAAGAACAGTGAGAGGAAGGGTAGATATAACGTGGGGGTATTTCCTGATCTCAGTTCCGTTCACCGTGACCGTGACACACGGGACTTCTGCGTGCATTGGGCCAGGTTGGCAGAAGTTGATTGATACTTCCGCCCCCAAATGTTTTTCTTCCACGACAACATCCACAGATCCACAAAGCGTCTCCTTCACAGCGCAGGGAATTTTGTGCTTCGGGAAGGTCCCGGGGAGAGAGACCACCCATAGAACCTTGGCCGATGGCAGTGACTCTCTGTTGGAACTGGACAGATACGCCCTTCTTCCTGATATATTCTTCCATCTTCTTCGTCAACGTCTCCGATCCACCGCTGCGTCAAGTGAGATATACCGACCCGGATACAGCATCAGGAACAAGGCTTACTCGAAGCACATCCAATCGACTTGTCCATAGTCATCATTGCCAACTTCGGCGGATCCTATCAAGTCGAGGACCGCCTCTGTCAGTCCACGGTCGATTGCAACACCAGTACCTCCCCCAAGGAGCGCACACCAATTAATGACGGTCGTAGGAAGATGCTGTGGAGGAAGCTTCAGGCTGTCGCTAGGTAGATACTTCGATGCCATGTAACTGCGAGGGGAGTACGAGTCGTTCGCCTTCATCACATCCCAACCGGTTGTCGTGTCGTTTCGCATGTCATCGACAAGCATCCTGATGAACGGACCGGTGACATCGTTCATGATGGCGTCAACGCCAGCTCGGGCGTAGTTGGCTGGCACCTTCATTGCTTCTGCATTGAAAGGCCCCTTGGGTTTATTAGAGATCTCTTCGAAGATACCGTTGAAGTAATTGAACCCTGGCTCGGAACCAGTGCGAGAGGTGGTGTAGTAGGGTATAAGCTTATCCTCGAGGCGGTCTTGACCCTCATTGAGCGGCCCGTATTCGATCAACTCTGCTAGTCTCTTCATGATCCCATTCTTATACTGTCCGTCAGCGTCCTTCTTTGGAAGCGGGAAGTTCAAGGCCCCTTGGTCCTAGAATACATAACGACAGTCAGTCTGGGTCATTTAGCGGGAGAAATGAAGGAGCGTACATAATAGTCGTATTTTCCCCCGTTCTGGAACTTGTGAGTGGAAAAACGACCCCCAACGCGATCTGTGGATTCAAGGATCTCGTACTCGATACCGAGGGACTCGAGTATCAAGGCAGTGTAGAGACCACCAACACCAGCGCCAAGAATTCCAACCTTCAAGTGAGGTAGGAAACGCAATTGGTCGCCAGAGATGTCGAAGGGGTTAGGAAGATTAGGGTCCGGCTTGAACGGGGGGAGCTGCTTGAGGAGGGTACCATGATGCTCTTCGAGAATGCGTTTGCCACAGAAGGCGAGCGGATCACCGGCAAAAGGCATAGCAAGTATGAACTTATAAGAGGGACTTGGTACGGGGTGCAGAATCTGACGCTCGGACCGATTGGCCTTATATACTTTGGACGCTGTTTGGTCGACAACTTTGGAGGCCCGCATGTCAACAGTTCGACTCAAGTCGAAGGAAGCCTGAGCGCCTCCTTTGGGTGATAGCAAGTACAGCAGGTGCCGCCGCTGCCTTTCAAGACCGACTCCGGGTCGACATCGGTTCTGCGTCGCTTCATCGCAGTTAGAAGCCATTCCATCTTAACAAGGAAAGCTAACTCACCCACACTGGATGGTGCATAAACTTGGTTACCAAAGAAGTTTATCTGCGAAGGGGATAACGAGCACGGACTCACCAAACTGCGCCAACAGAGTCACAGAGAATGAAAATCCATCCACCAAAGAGCACGAGTAATGGGAGCTTTCATTGCGATATAGTGTTTGCGCCAGAGTCAGGACCTGGTGTCCACCGAGGACGTGGGGTGAACCGGTTCTCGCCATCGTGGAAGTACATACCGTCTAAACAAACATCTATGAACGACATCAACTCTCCATGGCATGACGCAGTTTCCATAGCCCACTAACAGTCTGCCACTCGAGCTTTCAATCTGTCATATGGTTATCTTGTCAACGTACGGCATTGAAACGTCTCGATGAGCCTCCCTAATATTGTCGGCGTCAGAGAGGGCTCATTCGACGTATATGTCACATGGGGAGCCGGACTAGGTGAGGGTAGGTTAAACGTTTCCGTTGTAGTCGGAAAGGCTGGGTCAATTGATGAAGTTCAAACTGTCGCATTAAGAGAGAGGATATCCAAACTTGATTCTGGGAAAGCTCGGAGAGATCGAATGATCACTTGGCAGCGCCACGTTTGTCCCAAATTAGACTCCGACTCAGCCGGAGCTCAATGCGGCAGCTCGCCAGTCTTGGACGGCGTCTTTATCCATTACTACGTCAGACGACCATTTGACAAGTACATTGAAAACACACGACCGAAGAGCCGGTGGCATGAACTGGTGAACGAGTTACTGGAGCTCGGCGACTAGCGTCGATATCAGGAGTAGCCTGCCCACTGATGATTGGTACATATACGCTACTTTGGTTTAGCGTAGCGTATGCTTGCAGGATTGCAGGCATTGTTCACTTAGAAGCTGGCCTGCACACCCGCGAGCATCAAAAACATTTGGTTTTGGTAGCCGACGAGCTTTTTGCATGTTGAGCAACTAGAAATTACGAACCAATATTACCAATAAGCTATTCGTGTGCCAGCTTATAGAGTATGTATACTAGAGACCTCCTGCTGACTTCTGGGAAGTAGCAGGCAAAACGCGTCCGGCTGCAACAATTCCTTGTTGGATGGCTTTATTGACCAACCACAGATGCTGGTCAAGCATGTCGGGTCCGGGCTCTCCGGTTTGATCCGAACCGACGAGCGTCGACTTGCTCGTCCACTCAACGCTCTCGCCCCAGATCTCCTTGAACTTCTTTATCTTCTCACTCTGTCCAGTGACCTTGAGATACTGGTATACCGCTTTCCACGCACTGTCGAGCGCGCCGACGGCCCAACTATATGGCGATTTCAATAAGCAATGAGCATTCGTCCACACTGTCATAATCAAACGTCACCCACCTGTGACGCATGCTCACAGCTTCACCTGCAAAATGCAAACGATTGTTCGCTGCAGGAACCCCGAGGGAGGTATACAGATCCTCAAACTCTCCAGGTGAAAAGAATGCATATGCCCCTAATCAAGAATAAGAGTGTCAACCGAGGGCAGCAAACGAAGATCGACAACGGACCCATAGTATGCGGATCATGATTCCAGTCCTTAACGTCCATGTCAACGTACTGCTCCTTCAAGAATTCGTACGTGATTTCAGAGTTGAGAGCGCCGTGTGCTTCTGCGAGATTGCGAAGGACGAGTTTCTTGAGTACCTCCCGCTCTCTCTGGGAGCCTGAGGCAAGAGCACTCAGACGGAATGCATCGGTTGTCCAGGTGTGACTGGCGATGAGCACCTTGCATGGAGTACTAGAGTCAACGCCTTGTGACGGGTACATGATAGTGCGGATAGGAAGATCTGTGTACGATTGGCCACCGACGATGCCCAACTTGGTGGTCCACCAATTTGATTTGAAGAGTACCGCGATCTTGACTGTAGGTCCATAATCCAGCGCGCGCAAGGCATTCTTTTGCATAACGTTTAGACCCGCACCGTTCAAGTCAATGGTACGAAGAATAGTGAGGGGGAGAGTAGATATAACATGCGAGTATTTCGTGGTCTCGGTTTCATTCACCGTGACTGTGACACACGGGACTTCAACGCGGGTCGGGGATGGGGGAGTGTCGATCGTTACTTCAGTTCCGATACAGTCTTCTTCGATCACAACATCCACGGGTTCAGAAAGTGTTTCCTTCACACCGGAGGGAAGTTTGTGTTGCGGGAAGTTCCCTGGCAGGGAGACGACCATAGAGCCCTGGCCAATACCAGTGACTCTCTGTTGGAACTGGATGGAGACGCCCTTCTTCCTGATATATTCTTCCATCTTCTTCGTCAATGTTTCCGATCCACCCCTGCATCGAGTGAGATATACCGACCCAGGTCTGACGCGAGAAATGAGACTCACTCGAAGCACTTCCAATCAACCTGTCCAAAGTCGGTGCCACCAACCTGAGCAAATCCCAACAAGTCCAAGACTGCTTCCGTTAATGCGCGGTCAATCGCGCTGCCAGTACCCCCTCCAAGAAGCGCACACCAATTGATAACTGGGTTAGGAAGCTGCTGGGGAGGAAGCTGCAAGCTATCGCTGGGTAGGTACCTCGACGCCATATAGCTGCGAGCAGAGTGTGAATCATTCGCCTTCATCACGTCCCAACCAGTCGTCTTGTTGGTTTGGATATCATTCACAAGCATCCTGACGAATGGATTGGTAACATCGTCAATGATCGCATCAACGCCAGCTCGGGCGTAATCGCTATCCACATTCATCGCTTCAGCATTAAAGGGCCCTTTTGGTTTGCTGGACACTTGTTCGAGAATACCGTTGAAGTAATTGAACCCTGGCTTCGAACCGTCGCGAACGTTGAAGTAGTAGGGGATAAGCGTATCCTTGAGGTGGTCTTGATCTTCGTTGAGTGGCCCGTATTCGATCAACTCTGCTAATCTCTTCATGATCCCATCCTTATACTGTCCATTAGCGTCCTTCTTTGGAAGCGGGAAGCGCATGGCTGCTTGATCCTAATGACGACGATCTTAATTTGGATCATTCGGCGAGGAAGATAGAACAAGCTCACGTAATAGTCATATTTTCCTCCGCTGGGAAACTTATAGGTGGAAAAACGGCCACCAACACGGTCTGTGGATTCGAGAATTTCGTACTCGATACTGAGAGAATCGAGAATTAAGGCGGTATAGAGACCACCGATACCAGCACCAAGGATCCCGACTTTTAATTTAGGTAAGAAGCGTAGCTGGTCATCAGAGATGTCGAAAGGGTTAGGAAGGTCGGAATTGATCTTCAATGAAGGGAGCTGCTTAAGGAGAGCAGCATGATGCTCTTCGAGAATGCGCTTGCCACAGAATGCGAGCGGATCACCAGCGAAAGGCATATCAAGTATGGATGTATGACAGGGAATTTGTACCGGAGTCTGGCATCAAACCCTCAGAGCAATTGGTCTTATATACGTTGAACCTTGCTTTGGGAACAAACCCCCGGGGAGGTCCGCATAGAAATTTAAACCGGAACATGAATACCTCCTTGGGGTCGGGGGATCTGGTATAGCGAGCGCCCGTACCGCCTTTCAGGCGACTGATGGGTCGCCATCGGTCCTACGTAAAGACAGTAACACAAAAGACTGCTTCATTACAATCAGAGCCTATTCCGTCGTAGGAAGAAAAACTAACTTGCCGGCCCTGAGCGCAGTATCAACGTGGCTACTAAAGAGATTTGTCTGCGGCGGGGACAATGAGCACGTGTCCATAAATCCCACGGCAGCGTGGTGAGAAAAGATGGAAATCCCTGTGGCACGAGTGGTAGACCAGTTATTGCATATGCAATGCTTGCGTCAGAGCCGGGGCCACCGACAATGCCGTGGGGCAAGCCACCATCGGCCACTACCCATCGCAAAAAAACATATCGATTGACCAGACACTTATGAACAACATCAGTTCACCATGGCACAATGTGCCTTCCTTGATTCACCGGCAGTAGGCTGTCGGCTGGTTGTACCGCCGTGCTGTCAGCCCCATTTATGGCATGTATACCTCTTGATGAGCTCTAATATTGTCGATATCAGGCTCGAAGACCACTTACCGCATTCTCAACGGAGACCACTACAAAGTTAGTCGGTTACCTGACATCGAGCAGACGTACGGTCCCAATTTTCCGTTTAGAGTGAGCTGTGATGAGTTGCTTTGGGTCGGATAGGGCCGATACACTAATCTGTATCCATCAACGGAGAGTGTTTTTGCCGCTAACGGCTACCACTGACCGTTTCGCTGATGGGCGGCGGCAGAGGACGTGGCGGTGACATGGGCGATGGTTCAAGGGAGCGAAGTCACTTAAATTACATAAATTGTAGTTACGTTAGTTGGTTACCGCGTACGTTCTAGGCACCAATGGGATCCGCGCAGTCGAGAGTTCTTCGCGACTCTCGACCTGCATTTTAGCGACATCTCCACTTTCTTGCTAGAGAATCTTATAGAACCACGGATGCAAAGCGCTGGACTCGGAAACCGGCTAAACCGACTCGATACCAAATATCCTGCTGTCCAAGAGGAAGGGTGCATTAATTGGTCCCGGTCTGAGGCACAGGCAGCCTTATACCTGTAAGGAAAATTTCTCCTGGAGAATGATGGCTATTTCGCAGCTTGCCTCATGTGTTCGCTACCTCGGCTCATGTGCCTCGACTCATATCGTTCCTCGTAATTTCAGTCTCAGAACCGGCCAGAGCATGTCATCTGACAGAGATGACACGTCGCCGTCTGGACGGGACAACACCAAGACTTTACCGCGCTGGTAGCATCCCAAGGAGGCGTAAACACCCTGTGACCCAGCTGCCTCCTGTGGGTCACAATCAGGGTGGGCAGAACATTTGATAAGGACACCAACGACATTAAGGTTAGTTGCGGTTTCCACTGACGAACTCGGGTCCCAGAAACGCTGAGCTGCTTGACCCGAGCTGCGGATGTACGGCACCCCCTCGAAAAGAAATACATAGTGCTAAAGCTTCACGTAGGTTGCGTCTAGTCGCATTAACTGGGAGCCACAGCAAAAAAAAAAATTATAGCGGCCATCAAGCTCGGATTCATTGTAGTCGATTGGAATATTTAATCCCAACGTTTCGCTACAGGTGCCTGCAAATCTCGATTCAGATAAATGCAATCGTATACTGTAGACAGCTACCCAGTCGGGGGTCTATTCGGGTGGCGCAATGGCGGGTATATCACAACTTATCGTTTCCATGAAGTAGGGCTCACCCCATCACTGCAGTAGAACATCAAGAATGTCTACCTCGGTATAAACAGACATCCTTACACCGGTGATTGATGAAAGGTTGCTGCAACTGGCATCCACCCAGGCGTGAAGTGTGGTCATTAGCTCTCCTCCGTCGAAATTGGCAGTTTTCTGATTGGTGATCAGATCAAGATCAAAGCGAGTCACATCTACCGAGTCCGACCCTGTCGCTTTGCTCTCGTTTAAGAAGTTGCTGGATGGCAGTAGCCTTGTCACTGAGAATTTTTGAAATCGGTAAATCGTACGGAATTGATGCCGTGGACGTGCTCCACTTCTCCTAGAAAAAGTCTTCATCGCGATGGTCGGTTTCGGTGATGGGCGTGTGAGTGACAGGCTCCCTGTTACAGCCAGCATTAAGAGTCCGGGGGCTTCGGAACTAGTGGTTCATAACGCTGCCAGTGTGTGTGAAAATGAGGAAAGCGTGCGTCAAGTACTCGCACCCGCGTTATTGTCTGCGTTTACCTAACTAACGCGATCATTTGGGGAACTTGGATGGACGCCACTTGACCGCCACTGCCATGCGTCAATGCGTTACGGTGAAACCATTTCATCTTAGACCGGAAAGTGCCGGGCCATACTTGCGCGACAGGAGATGCAGGTTGCCATAATGTCCATCTAAGGAATGGCCTACGGCTCCCGAGTCAACATAACGGGTGGCAGCATTTTTCCGCAAGTGGCACGTCGAATGAGGCCGCTGTGAGCACAGGTTCATGAATCCGTATGCATATTAGCTATCCGGACAAAAGATAAAGTTCTTGGCTCACGCATGGCGGTAACTTTTTTCTTTCTTCGGGCAGGAGGCGCTTTCAGCGCAGTCAGGAGCGATGGCTACTCACGACACAGGGCAATCGGCTATGTATCCATTGTCGCCCGTCGTAAGAACACACAGTACAACGTTACTTTCTTGGTTCACCGGCTGCCTGATACCGAAGTATTTTTGGCCAGCTATACCCTCATATTGTTAGCCCATGGCAGAGGTCCGGATCAGTCCTAATAATATCAAACGTCGGTAATATCGAATTGGGTGTTAGCATTCGCCAGTGCTATTTGATCAGGATTATCAGCCGCCATCGGCTGCCATCGACCGCCTTACTAGTGGCGACGGCTAAGAAAGTGGCGATGGCATGAGCGTTGGTTTAACATTACTCCGCAGCCGATTGACATCAGATAATGACTGTGTTCGTTGATTATACGAAGATGGAAACATTCTAAGAAATCTGCGTGGTCTAAGGCTTCTTTATCAACTGATGAGCTCCACCTTCCGTTCCCGATCTTCTTGACAGCGATATCCCAGCCATCCCGCGTGGCAGGTTATCCGATCTCATGTGCAGAGCGGGAACAAGCCAAACCGATTCGGTGCCAAGTATTTCCTTCTAAAGTTGTGCCGTAGCTGCATCAACTCTAGGATCAGCCTAAACAATGTGGAGGTAGACTAAATTTAAAGTGAGATACCAGGTTCTCATTTCATGCGGCATTTATATCTGCATTAGATATTGATCCAGCGTCATATCAAGGACCCACTGATTGATACCGACCAAAGGCACGGGAAACCTGTACCCCGGCACGAGTTTTTCCCCTGATGCACAATGACTAATTTGGCAGCGAGCGCATGGTGCGCTTTCAAGTTCATCTGGCTTCTCCTGATTCTGATCACAAACCTGACCGGAACATCGCTTCCCGTCAAAGAACAGCCGCCGTCGTGCCTGTGAGAAGTGTAGTCTACTTTCATTCATTAGATTTCCTTTTGCGCGCAGGGTAAACTTACGGACGAAGTACGTCCATGGCAAGTTGGTCGATGGAGAGTTCTACCTTTCGATAGCCTTGCGCGACGCGATCGATTGGACAACTATGCAGGGCCAGACCACTCTCGCTCGCTCGCTCGCAAGCAACAGTTCCCTGTGATGTGCGTCGTAACTGAAACTTCATCGCACATACGCTTGCTCCGACCCGCCTGGTCCGATCCTAACTCTATGTCAGGGTTAGAGCTAGAGAGTTCGTACTGACGAGCATTGGCGCGCTCGCGCCAACTTGGAGTACTGTCAGCCACCGAACGCTTGGAACGTACCATCACAAAAGTTGCAGAAAGTCGATATTGTAAGACAAACTTATGTCATACGCTGTCTGTAGTGCCAGCCCTTGTCGTTTATGTTATACCTGGGGCCGATAATGGAATGCAATACCAGCCAACGCTATTCTGACATAAAGAGCCCAAGTAGATATGTTCGATACCGCAGACATAAGTCACGCATCAGACAATAAAAGACACTTGAAGGAAAGGATGCTCTCTAATTACCAACCCAGACATAAGAATACATTACATGCTATAGTGAAGTCTCAATCTATGCATGTGATATGGTAGACTCGTGCAGTCCAGCGACGTGACCAGAAAGTCCAGCAGAACCTGATAGTATGGGGATAAGGGGGTGTAGTGATCCAACAAAACCAACCAGAGATGCGAGAGGGATTTGCATGAAAGACGGGGTGATGAACGTGATGCAGGGGGCCGAAAACGATGTGAGGACCAAACGATGACAGAGGCCAAGGATGAAACTGAAGTAAGCATCTTTAGTAGAACCTTCACCCACCGGAGTATCATTTTCGTTGCCTGACGGAGCAGTGGCCTTTGCCCTTGCTTTCCCCTTATCTTGTGAACGACTGGAGGCCTTCTTCATTGGTCTCTTCACCTGCAGATTTGTCACCGGCGATGGCTCCGGCCTTGCGCTTTCTTGACAGCACTGTTGTATCGGTTTGCTCCTTGCAAGTTGAGGTGGTGCAAGTCATGGAAATCGTCTTGTTCATCTGAGACTTGAGTGAGATGATAGAACAGTGCATATATGCGCGTCAGCAGGGCTGGCAGTCAATACATACCATCTCAAACCGGCATCCCAACGGTGCAATCGACCCATACCTCCCACGCTGGGGCCTCGTCATGCCCAGCGTGCCCGGTGCCTTCAAATCCGGCTGGCACGTCTGAAGCGTCGGTGCACGGTCCCAAGAGGGGCCTGGCTACCACCACCTCCCTCGTGAACCCATACGCACGGTCCAGGAGCACGCTGCGCATGCGGTCCATGTTTGTCTTCGTGGTGAACCGGCGTTTGCCGTCGTGGTGCGATCACCTCTCAATCTGTCGCTGGACCATCACGACGAGCTTGTCGCGGCGCCGGCCTTCACTGGAATGGGCCCAGGCCCATGGTCCGTCAGTCCACTCCCAACGGCAATGGATCGGCGCACGTCGTGCACTCACAGGTCGTTCGCCTCATACGGCACCTCGACCGTCTCTCTCACAACCGTCTGATCGCGAACCATCGACTGTCCTTGTGTCGAGCTCCATCATCTCGGCAGCAGAGGGGTGGCAGTGGCGGTTTCTTTCGTCTGCCATCCCCTTCGTTCGTTCGTTCGTCCGTTCCCTTCGTTTGTCCGTTTGTCCGTCCCCTTTGTTTCGTCCGTTCGTCTCGAGACGTCCAAGCGCCGCCTGGGCTGTTTGTGCTGTGGGGTGTCTATAAAGCAAGCGAGTCAGTGGGCGGGGTGTCGTCCGCCGTTAGAGTCTCGGAGTCGCTTCTGAGTCCGAGTCCGAGTCCGAGTCTGAGAAGGGTGAGTGCGTCGTCCAGAGGGCTCCAGAGGGAAGTGCACGGGCAGGCTCACCGCTGGTCGGCAGTGGGAAGACGAAAGGGGCGTCCATCCTCGCCCCCTGTCCGATCATCTCATGCGGCAGTCCTCGTTGCCCGGCCGCCGTCGTCTCGTTCGTGCCGTTGCGTTCGATGGGAGCACATCATGCAGTCATGTATTTGCCGCCTGCGGGGTCGCCTGCCACCGCGTGAGAGGGACCGTGGGAAAGGAGGTCACCGCGCGTCACCCGGGTGGCCACCAGGGGCACCAGGGGCCGAGTACATGCGCGTATACACACCAAGGAGACTGTATAACACAACTTGTATGGATAGGTTGTTGAAGTTTTGATGCTGGTGGGTTGACCTTTAAGTTCTCTGCATCTGATTCTGACTCAGATGACTTCCAAAAGGGTATGGGATTGTAGTAGTACGCGAATATATGCTGGTTCACTTACTTTTTCCCTTTTGCTTCTTTTGTGTACCCTTCTTCCTTACTCGACAAGTATTCTCTCTGTCAGAATCCAAAGATGAGGACAAGGATGGGGAGTCTGAAAGAGCTCGTCGAGCTGGCATGAGGACAGGGGGTGTGGAAAAGCCTCATATCGCACTTATCTTATCCCAACTCCGCTACCACCTCACCAGATCATCAGAGAGCGCTCAGGCTCAAATCGGTGAGTCACCTATGAGAACGCCTCCAGTAACCCTTTCTATAGTAGGTGGACAGATCTATTTTTTACACCATAGATGTTGATGTATTGCCATTTACCACCCACAGTATACAATCTTTTCTGTTCGCAACTGCCCACATCCTCCCGCTCGTCATGAATATCTTACGATGCCTTTGTGGAGCGACTCCACCTCCAATTCTTGAGGAGAATTTTGCCAGCACGTTTAATTGTCAGTCCTAGTTCATCAATTCATGATGTTCATCTAATCCTGGCTTTCGCATATGGTCCAACAGAAGGATATCTTGGACCCTCATTTGTTTGCTTCAACGGGGATGACTCTCAGTGGAATAGCAACTGGAAGTACTTCTACATGAACATGTAAGTGGTATAACTATATCTACCTCTATACAATTTACAATCCCTTCAAGATTTGTCAGCAGAGACATGTTCATGCGGTTTAGAGGTAGTGGAATTGGGTACAAGGCCACCAGGGACTGGGACGAACCACTTCAGAGGGAGGGGCACGAAGTACGAGAAGATTCGGACGCAGACGATGAAATCACACCGGCATCGGTATTGGACAGCAACTTAGACTTGCTCGAAGGAGAAGAAGACAGGGCAGGGGACAGTGATGCAAGCGAGCATGAGTCGGACGAAGGGCACGAGTTAGATCAGGTCGTTGCTGATGAGGGAGAGGACTTGGACAATGACATTTGAGTTCAGGAATGGTACGGTATGCTGTGAGGTTTCAGAGATTTATGTGTCATGTACTGTCTGAATTGTACTCCACATGACACACATATATCTTAATTGTACCCTATATGATACATGTATATCTACATCATTACTTTTATGATAGGTTCTCTCCTGACACACATGAGGGTTTATTGGCGTCCTGGCGTCGTCAACAAGGCATGGCAGTGATATCTACGCATGTGACAAGTGTAACATTCCTTGTCGGGTAATGTCATAATTCTGCAACTTTTGTGATGTCAAAATCGCCATCCTCACCGATTGGGGTGAGTGGCTCAGCATCATCATCTACAACCAGATCTTCAAAAGGAAGAGCAGGGTCAAGGAGGCATTGGAGCCATGGATGCACGAGCACCAAATTGTTCAGGCTGGACAAGTCTTCTGTTGTCGTGATCTCGACATTCCCAAGTGCGGACGTCACAGTGTGATAAATGCGCTGAGCGGAATCACCATTCGAGACCAATGAACCCCTCAGCGGAAACATGATGCAAGACAAGCTCAGCCGACGACTAACAAGACGCGGTGATGGAAGAAGGACGGCTCGATCATATAGCATCACGGCCGAGTCCAGATGCCCCGCAGATGTCCGTAGTTCCGCTACCTGTGCATCTATCTCGCTCTCTTCCACCGGAGATGGAATGTAGAGTGTCGTGGGTTCACGGTAGACAGATATCTCTGCGGGAAGACAGCTGTTATAATCGGATGCCTTCCCTGTCCAGGCTAGGATGGTGACATCCCCTGAACGAGTCAAAACCTCTTGCAAGAGGCGACCCAAAGCGCGTTGTTGACCCCCGCCATACGTGACTGGAACAGAGACATCGAATATGCCGAAGAGGGAGTATGCAATATCTTCTTGTTTCGTAGCGACGCACGTCGCAGCAAGGCGGAGCTTCTGTCTCACATTCTCCGATCCTAGACGAAGAGACAGGAGAGCCTGTATATCGATGCCAGTTGCGCGGGCCATCTCGCTCATTATTGCAGGTGAATCCTTGTGGTTGTACGCGTTCTCGCGAGGAAAGTAAGGCTTCCAGTCTTCTGTGTAGAAACGGATGACCTTGGATGCGAAGAATTCTTGCAAGGTCCATGCACGCGTGTTCCAAAGACTCCTTTCCAGAGCTCCCAGTTCCGAGTCCGAAAGTACACCCTTGAGGTGAACAATGGTGAGGGAGGATTCGTGGTACCATTGAAACATCGAGGTCAGGGATTCTTGGAGCACTGAGCCATCCGTCTTATTGATACAGCATGTATCACACCATGCCCAACGCAACCCTGCTTCCCGTACTGTAGCGCAGAACATCACCAACTTCAAGACAGTGGACGCTGCTGCTAGTTTATGCACCGGCTCATGAAGGACATCGTGAAACAGTGGTTCGGCTCCTTCCCAAGTGTGGGAGAACGCGGCGTATCGGAAGTACTCTCGAACAACTCGCTTGATACGAGAGTTGTCGATGCTAGTCGTCATGGACGCAACGAGCTCCTTGAATTTTGGATCAGCTTCAAATCCATCTTTGCGCTCATGCAAGTCACAAAGACGACCAGTCTCCGTGTTAACAAGGACGAGCGGTGCGTCCCGCTGAGTTCGCTTGACAGCGCTGTAAATAGCCGCCCTCGTCTGCGATGGGCTCACATAATTGTTACGCGATTCTGTGGAGACAGACTCTTAGACGATGCTTTTCCGTGAGATGGCAAATATTTACCCCGAGTAATGGGATCAGGTGATTGCTCAAGCTTCAGAAGCATAGTACTATATGTGTCGATTGCCTCGTCGTAACGG
>JBBPKI010000875.1:0-16854 GCA_038089155.1 Nevesoporus exiguus
GGATGTCCTGAGGGGACACTCTATGTTTCACCTACTGATTCGAGTGCGAACTTTAGCAGCGTGCAGGAGGCTATTGATTCTCTGTGAGTTCCACTGTTTTGTTATGGATTCCCTTCGTTCAGACAAGCAATAGTCCCGAAACAGGCAGGGCTGTCATCCTCGTTGGTGAAGGACAGTACTTCGAGATGCTCAACGTGTCGCGTCGTGCGCCTCTCACACTACTAGTGAGCTTACCTATGTACGACTCGTGTAATACTTTTGTGGGCTAACAAATTATTCAGGGTCAGGTGGACCCAGCCACTGTCTCCACACGAGCTGGAAACGCTGCGCGGCACAATCTTGCACATATATGGAACAACCGACACGCCAGCGAGAATGGCTAGACAGATGAAGAGACTGCAACATTGACTGTCGCACCCTCCCTCGGCTATCCCTTTGGTATGGGCGATTTTAGAGTTTACAACATTGGTTTTGAAAACAGTGCTGTTCGTCTGTCCTGCCTGCAAAGGGAACGCTACTCAGTTCCATGTAGTCCAATGACTCAGCCTCACCAGCACTCGTGATTTCCATTACATTGGTCAACGCATCATTTTATAGGTGCACTTTCGCAAGCTGGCAGGACACATGGTTTACCGGTATTGGCGCCAACACATATGCTGTCAATTGTACTATCTACGGGCAAACTGACTGGGTTTTTCCTCCCGCTCCGCTTCTAAGCCCCTGCTAATTCTGGCTAATTCTCTTTGGGTATGGAACCTCGTAAGTTTTGTGTGGCGAGCCTTGGCCTTACAATAGCTAATTTTGCAGTTGGTTTCAGTCGGTGACCATCGCAAGTCGTGCGTGTGGAGGTGGCATTACAGCATGGGGCGGGACACCTGGTACAACAAGAGGCGTATACATCGCCGACTCGAACATCATCCGTGTAGGCCCATGTGTCGTTATTCTGTGTCCGGCGTTGAATGTCTTGTCATAGTCACCCGATCCAGATCCAGCCATCGTAACCACCGCAAGCTGCTTCCTTGGTAACCGACGATACTATGTCAATGTGAGACCTACCTAACGTCTGCTAAGGGCGCCCTTGGAATGAGTATGCGACCGCTGTCTTTCTCCAAAACCATATGGATGACAGTATCAATTGCGCTGGATTCACCTCGTGGTACCCCGGAAAGTGCGTTGTTTCAGTTTCATCTTGCATACACTGTATCAGGTCCGGATGCGTGTCACGACAGGAGTGCCATACAATCTACGGCTTTCTACGCCGAGTATCGCTCGTACGGCAAGTGCCTATGATCCCGTGTTACCGCGGGGTCGCGCTAAGCACTAGACAGGTCCAGGAGGCAATACGTCCGCTAGGGTTTCCCAGGATCGCATTCTAACCTTGAGTCAATCCAAAAAATACCAGCTTGAAGACGTTTTCCACGAGAAACCGGAATGGATCGATTTCGGATATTAGTAGACCTGAGTAAAGCTTGTTAGTGTCGAGGTCATACGTAGATGTACTGGATGCACGTGACCGCGACGCGTGTTGGAGTTTTGTTGCGCCTCGCCACAAGAACGACACGTTTGAAAATGGCTTCCATCGGATCCGTCACGAAGCAAATTGCAGCACTCGAAATCTCATCCAAGAAACAGGCCAATCCACCGTCGAAACTAACGCACTCGAAACAGCCGAGCCAGACCAACGTCGCAAAACTCCTCACAAAATACGCGACACCCAATCCTGTCCCAAAGCCTGCCCAACCATCCGCTCTTCGGAACCAGACAAACACAGAGAGCAAAGCCACTGCACCACCGTCCACTACAAAACCCGTCGCCAAACCGCCTACCATCGACATCGGCAAGTATGACGGTGGGTTCGAAATAGACAACGAGAAGAGAGGTGAGAAGGTATATGGGGAAGCCGCTGAAGATTTGGCACTCGATTCGAGCGTCTCCAAGTATGTCTTACCGTGGTCCTGCTCTCCTTGGTCGTGATGTGTTTACAGAACTCAACCCACTCGCGAGTGGAACCTGAACTCGTTCGACATTGGCCGCCCTCTTGGGAAGGGCAAGTTCGGTCGGGTCTACATGGTCCGGACCAAAGTCGAGCCGCACTACATCCTCGCGCTCAAATGCTTGTACAAATCCGAAATTGTCCAGTCTCGTGTCGAGAAGCAAATCCGTCGAGAGATAGAAATCCAGCAGAACCTTCGCCATCCGAACGTCCTCCGCCTATATGGCTATTTCCACGACGAAAAACGCATCTTCCTCATGCTCGAGTTCGCAGGCAAGGGCGAACTGTATAAGCAGTTGAGCAAGCATGGAAGCTTCTCCGAGAAGCGCAGTTCGAGATATATTGACCAAATGGCGGATGCGCTGCAATATTTGCATTCAAAACATGTTATCCACAGGGATATTAAACCGGAGAACCTTTTGCTGGGTATCAACGGCGAGCTCAAGATTGGAGATTTTGGGTGGAGCGTGCACGCGCCAGGAAACCGGCGGATGACGCTATGTGGTACGTTAGACTATCTTCCCCCTGAGATGGTGGAGGGGAGAGAACACAACGAGAAGGTGGATTACTGGGCACTTGGAGTGCTCACCTATGAGTTTATGGTCGGGAACCCACCCTTTGAGGACAGGAACAGCGTTAATGGTAGGGGTTTCAACGCCAAGTCATTCGGATGGTGACTTATTCGATGCAGCCACATATCGTCGGATAGCGAAGGTGGACCTTCGCATACCGAGTCACATCTCACCTGAAGCAAGAGACTTAATCTCCAGGGTAGGCTCTACCTCTCGTTCCCATGCGTCCCGGCTCAGTATGCTAATCCCCTACAGCTCTTGAAATACAACCCGGAAGAACGCCTTCCCTTAACAGAAGTATCTCGGCATTCCTGGATTGTCAAATATCGTCCAAAGGGGACTTCGCGGGGTGGAGATGAAGCCTAATTTCAATCAGATTCCGCTAGCCGCTATTTCTCAGGTCATTGCAGTAGTCTGTGGACTCGCTCCCAAATGTTCCTCATCTATAACTCGTCTGTATGTTTGCATGTACTGATTCTGGCGTTGATGAGAATGCTTGATATCAAAATATTGGATGAGAACCCTCCAAGCTTCCAAGCTCCGGCGGAGAGTTCGCCTATGCGCTTGACGGGCGTGATGCAGTTGCAAGGAAATTAAATTGTCCAGTCGAGCATTTTCAAACATCTAGATGTTGAGCGGTAAGAAAGCTTTTGGTATTAAAGGTCGTTTATCTCGTGGTCTATTTCAAAATGAACGACAAAAAATAGCATCGTCTAGCTACAACGGCGCGGTCGCTGCCTGACGGATGCTGAGACAAAGCAAACAAACGCGACATAGGATACCATACCCTAATATATCATCGATGACATATCTGCCCGCATGCGGTTGTAGTCAAGGAGGCCCTCGATTGGTCCAAGGGCCGCAGTCGCGATCTACGGGGGATTTCTTAATATCCACGTCTCACAAAGTCTGGCATAGCGGACGTACATCCTTGTCCCAGAGGTATTTCTGAGCAACACGCCTGATTTCGTCCAAAGTGACAGCGTCGACGGCATTCTCAATCTGCTTGGGTGTCATACGGCGACCCGTGGTAACAAGTTGCCGGCCAATGTCTTCAGCAATAGCAGTAGTTCCATCCAGACTAAGAAGAAGGCCTGCTTTGAGTTGACTTTTGGCACGCTCGACCTCGACACCGGTGGGAGCCATAGACATACGAGCCCATTCCTTAAGTGTGAAATGAGCCATGTCATCAAGGTTCATGAGGTTCTCCGAAACCAGATAGATACCCCAGAGACCGGTATCCGAGTAAGAGGTTGAGAAGGACATGAAACTATTCGCGAGATTGTTTGAAGAGATGATGTGAGAGAGCCGGGAAGATAACAAAGGAGACGCCCCCAAGGAGCGATCCCAGTTACCCATAATGGATTGCATTACCAGCATGGGGAAATAGTCAGGAGAACTCCAGCCCACACCTTCGACAGCAATAGCAACATGGGCACACTGGAGTTCATCGTCACGAACCCGAACTTCCGAGCCAATGAAGTCGGTGCGAGGATGGGCAAAACGACCAAGAGGAATAGGGTTAGGTGAAACGGGAAGAGAAGAAAAATGTTTCTCGGCGAGCTTCACAAGTTCCTGGTGGTCAACACCACCTGCGCCGACCAAAACCATGCGATCGGCAGTGTAGTTGGTCTTGATGTAGTCGGCGAGGTCATCGCGCTTAATGGACAAAATGTTGGCTTTTGGACCGAGAATTGTCCGACCAAGAGGTTGACCTATGGAACGTTGGCAACAACACGGAGCGGAAGAATGAGAACACATACCTTGGAATGCGACGGAGTGGAGATGGTCGAAAACAACTTCTTCAAGCTGCTTGTCGACTTCCTGCTGCTCACGGAGGATGACATCTCGTTCACGCTCAACCGCAGCACTCTCGAGTTTGGAGCTTTGGAGTATGTCGCTAATGATATCGACTGCGACCGGAACGTCTTTGCGGAAGCTTTTGGCATAGTAAACGGTTTGTTCACGAGAAGTGTACGCGTTCAGGTGTGCACCAAGGTTTTCTACTTCCAGTTCGAGCGCGTGTTGGTTTCTGCGGCTTGTTCCTTTGAAAGCCATGTGCTCTAAAAAGTGGGCTGTGCCGTTGGTTTTATCGGTCTCTGCGCGAGAGCCTGCGTCGATCCAGATACCGACAGTAGCAGTCTGTGCATGTGGATGGGATTCGGTTGCGACAGTGAGACCGTTGGGAAGCGTGGTCGTCTCGGTGATGGGCGCCGGAATGTTCACAGTCGTTGCGAATGACCGCAGGGCCCGCTGGGAGGGGGTGTCAGACTTGCTTGTGGGCAACGGAAGTAATGAACTCACTGGGTGACGGGCTGCGCTGCGAAGGGCGCGACCCAGCGACGCCGACAACGTTCTCGAGACCATTCCGGAAAAAAAGGCAAAGTGAGCTGTCCGACTCGCCACCTCCGCCCAAACCTCGGGTGTTCTCGGTTACTCGGTGTTTGCCGTATTTTCTTTCTCCGACCTCATCACGTGATGGAACGGCACAATCATCGGTAGGTACAAGATGTAGGCTAATGCGACATAGCACGGCTCCACGAGAGGCCCATACGCCCACCGGGGACGATACACTTCCAAGGCCGTTGTGTGCCACGTGAAAGGGTGAGCCCATTCTCAGATGCTGCAAGGAAAGCATTCGGGACAACCACGTGGTCACCGTCATTTGCTACTAGGCCATCTGCAAGCTCACTCTCGAAGCTTACTCCGCTCGGGATGACCTCTGGTGCAACGAACAGTGAGATGCTGTTTGAATAATCCGCGTCCGGTATGTATCTGGGAGCGCCTGGTGTAGGATCCCTGGACGAGTGATATAACTACCACGGAGTCATGAGTAAATGATGGTGCTGTTAATGGAGTGATCAGCTCACGCGGACGATAGAACCCCGTCTTGGCGCTGAAGCCGCATCAAGAGCGATAGCTCCACGCGATGGATCACCTGCATTGATGCGGTGAAGCTGGGAGAGCTGGATAATCCCACGGAACAGAGCGTATTCCGATAGAACAACGTCACTCATCGGTGATAGGGAAGACAGAAACGGGAACCACATACTTGATGGTTTGCAGAGTCTATGACACCAACATAGAACTCGTCTTCTTTACCTACCCATGCTGTCCGAGAGGAAGTGAGACCTTGGTTCTGGACAGCGCTGAGCAATAATCGGGTGGGGTTCCCGGAATCTAATGATAGAATCAAATTCCCTTCAGAACTACAGGTGAAGATAACGCAAGTGACGTAGATGAACCAAATACAAAATCATTAGAGTAGTCTCAAACAGAGAAGAAGAGCAAGTAAACACCTCGTGACGTTCAGATCAGCACTTAGAACTAGCAGTGGAGGGAAGGAGAGCTCGACTACTGGCGGAGGCGAAGACGGGGAGGAAATGAATGCGATGCCAACGGCCCCATTAGACAGAATTGACCCGTTGTGGAAGAGAGTAACTGGTCGACCGGTAATGAAGGGAGTGGACGAAGCAATGAGAGAGAGCTGTGCCCCATGAGAGAAGACACGGCGTAAGACTGGGATGAGCTGCAACAGTTTGCGCGTTATTACAAACCTTGTTCGCTTGCGGAAATGCGCTTTCAAGCACGGTCGCAAGTCCTTCTGGTGCCTGATCAGAGAAGTAGAGGATATTATCTATAGAAGATGGGCTAACGGAAGTGGCATTTGCAAAAGAATACCATAAGAACGAGAATACGTACTCGAGTTTTTTCAGCGTATCAGGTAACGTCTCTGAACTCAGGCCCTCTCCGTGGCTTGACAGTGTTGAGTGCGGTACCGAGTTTGCGGTGCGATCCCAAACGTCTTCCCAGTTAACCTCGCCATCTGACCGGGAAAGATCACTGATGATTCGCGTCTCGTCTGTATCCTCTGACCTCCGCTGTCGCGCTGCATGCCACCTCCCGACTTGTGCCTGTGCACGACCCGAGATTGTGGAGTGAAAGGACACACCATTTACTAGTGCGTACGCGAAGGAGCACGAATGGGGTGCGCTGCATATACTCGGATCAATGTATTGATGTGGCAGCGGCGCAGAGATACAGCCAACATGTTTGGGATAGAGCTCGGTAAGGATCGATGTGATGTCAGCGAGAACCTCCGGCGGAGTTGTCGGCGACGGAGCAAGTGCGAAGAGCAGGACCGGGTTCGGCAAAAACGGTTTGATATGTCTTCTCTGGCCCAACGAGTTGAGGATAGTGCTAAGCAACGAGCGCGCGCATCGTGCGTTGTAAGTAACGGCCGCAGAGATTTGTGAGGACATTCGCGAATGGAGGACAGTCTCATTACATAATGTGGAAAAAGCCTCGACACTGGGAGTGTCCGTCGTATACTCGCGCCCGAAGACGAACTCACAAGTGGCAATGGGAGGCCTACAAGTCAGTCTCGTCGTTCCACTGTCACTCGGGGCAATGAATGACCGGGTTAGCTCATCATGCCAACACGCGGTGACAGCCACTGAAATCCCTCAGATACATAGTTATTCCGCCCAAAGGACAGTGGTTTCAAGGAGTCCTCAAACACAGTCGTTGCTATAATTCTGCTGCTTCGATTCGTCCTGTGACTGCGCATCGACTCGCACCTTTACAAATAAATCCTGACCAAGTCAAGACCATTCAAACACTCGAAGGTAAGTGGTACCAAACCGAGACCTTGAAACTGTACCAATACCGAAGCGCCGATGCACGTAGTCCCCTTTCATTCCGCGCAGCAGATTCACGACAGCCTTCAATGTGCTGCCACCCGCGAGATGTATGCTTCCAAGTTATGCAGGGTTTGAAATTCAAGACCCAATCCTGCAAGCTGCCTCACAACGATCTCGTCCAGCTCCGTAATCCAATGGCGAAGAACGAGGGGGGGGGTCTTGATGACGCGTGAAACCAAGTCGCCAAAGATAAAAACTATGACCTTTTATACGACTACGCCAGCTGGTCACAGGGACGCGTGAGGTGGGTAGTAGCATTTAAGCAATCCACTTGCCTGTGCTCCGCTGAATGCATCGTTGCATACTGGCATTCCATTTTGTCTGAATTCGTTATCAAGACTTTCTCGTAGATCAACATGATTTACACCCAGTCAAGATCTACTCCACCTTGGCACCTTCTTGATCACTAGCAGGAGGGGATTGGGGGGGTGTTGGGACTGGCGAAGGGGGTGACTTGCGGGAGAGTCCACCATTCTCCCTTCGTTTGTGCCGCTGGAGTTGCCGGGCTTTCTGTCTGATTCGCCGTGCTTTGACCCGACTCGGGCCCTGTGTATAAGACATGTCATGTCTCAGAGGTGCATGGGTCGAACGGGACTTACGAGCTCTGACCAGTCGCAAACTGGATCGCTTGGGCTCTAGCAAGGCCCCTCTTACAGCTTCGAGGCCAAGAAAGAACTGGGGGAGGCAAAGAAATTGGAGGGGGTGTAGTCTACTGCCTTTGGACGTCTCGCTTGCAGCTCTGTGATCACCAACACGACGGAATAGGCGGACTAGGAATTGGTGAAGGGGTTCACCACACCCTCTTCACTTGCATTGTAGTGTTATTTTCTGTGGTGCCACCAGCAGAATCGGGGAGCAGCGAATCATTATGCATCAGGCCGGCATCAGGGGTGGCCATGAGCCTAGTCTCGGTTAGCGACGATCAAAATTCGTTTCATTTTGCATACTGAGGGAACTGGATGAGAGTGTTTGCTTCATCATGCTTTCTTGAACAGCATTACTGATGACATCGACTATCTTGCTCTCAATGTCCTGCTGTTTACACGTGCGACTCTGCCGGCAAGGCAGAATGAGAGCAGATGGAATAGACGATCTCCTGTGCACAGACCTCTCTCTCGGGTTCCACCTGGAGAGCTCAGCTCCCTCGCTGCTACGATGTCAGTGCTAAGCAATGGTCTGTTCGTCTGCCTACTCGTGCAGGACCTGTGACAGGGGCGAAGGGCGGCTACAATGGTTGCACAGAGTGCGTCACGAGAGCGCATCTTGCAAAGTAATTATAATTGGTAGATGAATTGTAGTAAATGAGAACGTTATCGAACTATGAACGAGAAGCTGATGGCAGATGGCAGTGTGAAGCTTGGAAACCATTACGCTGCCACACCACCGCCCTGCCACTTGAGATACGGGATTAAAACGGTGCTCTCCACGTAGATGTAAGTGGGATAGCAATCGATGTGATCGACTGATCGGGCACTAGCCGCCTGAGCCGCCAGTGCGCTTCGGATAGGCCCGAGACCAGTGCTCGGTCGCAAGCCAACCTATCAGGACTTCACAAACCGCTAGTGATTTGTGACTGGGGATACTATTTTCGTAGGGGTGGTAATTGAGGCCTCGAAGTCCTTGTACGTAGTACTACTTCTAGTCTTTCCCCTTTCAAACTCTCGGTAGGCCTCAGCTCAACCGGGCCAGTCGCTTTCGCAACTCTAATCGTGCAGTGTACACTTCCTCCTCGCTAGGGTGTGCATCAAACTGATACGGCAGCGGTAGCTCTCGTGTAGCGCGGTACTCCTCCATATTACAGACATGTTTGTTTTCGACTCGATCTGGAACTGTTAGACACTCAGTCCGTAGTCACAAAGGGAAGAGTAGCGTACAAAAGTTCCAATGCACCCTCCGCAACATCTCTAACATCGCAGCGATGAATGTGCGCAACTCAATGCTTGTCTTGCCGAAGGGTAGATAAGTCAGCCAAATGAAACGAATGCATAGGTCGGATATCTGCGAAGAGAAATTGGAACAGGCATGACGAGGGAATAGTTCCGCGGTCGTACCAATGCGAAGTAGTAGAACTGGGACAGCGTCAGAGGCGTGGAGGAATTAGGATGTGAAGACGCACTGGTATATGCGATTCGTAGGCTAGCTCCCGTCTAAGGAGCGGATAACGAGCGTACGGTTGACACATCGACCAGTCTACTGCGACGTCCTGAGACAGATATGTCAAAGCAATCACTACATACGGGGCTAGAGGAACTTACCCAGGCATACGCATATAGCGAATTGATGGTCGACGTGAAGCAAAAGAGGATGTAGCCGTTACCAGCGTGAGGCATCGCTGAGAGGTGTTGAACATGCGCCGTCTGTCCTTAAGTAGAGCATACCTTGATACCTCCAGCGACAGTAAAAGAAGAGCTGTATCATACCCATCCCATACTTTCCAGCCTGGTGAAACCTGATGATAAGCATAAATGGGTGGTAGTCATGTAGATGCCCTACGTTGACAAGCTGTCCCAGCAGCTTCGAGTCCCGGTATCGTCTCAGGCTCTGCACGAAACGTACCAGGAAAGGTAGCATGCCGAGAAGATAATACCACCCCCAATTCCGAGTTATACCGCACATCGACAATGTTTCTTGTGCTTGAAGGTTATGAGCTGAAGAGAGAATACTTGAACGGCTATAAAAGCAGCCCACGAGGTACAGGCTAGAAAATGAATACACAAGACTGCAAAACTGATCACTGGTGGTAACAGGGTGAGATGGTTTGGGTGATGCTAGGCCAGGGATCATACCCGAGCCACAGGTCTATGAACTGGAATGTTGTTAGATCTCGAAGGTGCGCGTGAAGTTGGTACTTGGTAACAAACCTCGACGTTCCACATCCCACTAGCGCCAAGCTTGGCTATTTTCTTGATTGTCCACCAACGAGTGGCACCCCACATGAAGTTCTGCGTGTAAAGGTATGCTTGGCAGTGAGGAGGAGCAAGCGGTTAGAGCTTACATGAAATGGATTTAACATAACTACTAGAGTAAGGAGGAGCCAAAGCAAGGGCCACAGCATTGGGGGGCCGAGTTGGCCCATAGAGAACCAAAAGGCATAAGTGAGCGTGCACAAGAGGAAGGAAGGAAGCTTCAAGGCCTACTCAAAAGCACGTCGCACGTAGTAACTGTACAACACGTACTTCAAAATATTCCCGATGATCATGCCTTATCCTTGGGTTCAATTCTGTGTAAATCGTCAGAGAAAAAAAGGAGCATAGTAGCCATAGCGCACTAAATATGAACACGTAATTAATTCTGTTGTGTGCCCATGCAAATATGTTGATGCCAATTAATAGTGCCATCAGTACTGGTATGCAGAATATCGAGTAAATCAACAGCAAGATGTTCCATGATGGGAGCGTCCTCCGTGTATATTCCTGGAATGCTATCGATAGAGTTCAGTAATAAATGTCATTAAACGATCTTGGAGGAAGCTCTTACATAGGTACAAACCTGCAACAACCGCAGGAATCGCTAATCCCAACCACAATCCAAAGCGGAATGTAGTAAAAAAATCTTGTGTCTTCAGGGACGATCCCACTCGGAGGTGGTCTCTTGCCCTCTTTCTGTTGCCGTTTTCTGAATGCGAAGTTTTCATATGGAATTAACACATGTGTCGCACTCTCGGGTTTGAAGAGAACATACCGAATCGCAGTGCGAAAAGGTGTTCCATTTCTTTAAGCAAAGTGCCGACCGTGGTATCAGAAGCAAAGGCGGAAGAGTCTACCTAGAGGAATTCAGTGGTTTGGTGTTGGAACATCATCGACCAGTGGAATTGCATACTTTCTCCTTCATGTAGGCGTCCAGAACAGAAGTTTTAGTGATCTTCTCATACTTTCTCAATACCTTGCGAAAGCCCATGATGTTGAGGAGCTTGTTACGACGAGCATGGTCCAAGAACGAAAGAGATAGTTGACCACAAACAAGGCCGGAAGGACTCGAAATCAACATGCAACACCTGGCTTGCAAGTTTAAAAAACTTACTCTGTAATTATTTAAGAGTTCGAGACCGCTACAAATACATGCAACGTATCAGTATCATGTTCGCAACCAAGAAGCCAGACGGCTGCATGGCGCGAGACCCGTTACTCCCCCATTTTAAGCGCCACTCCTCGAAGAAAGTCGCTACTCGAACGCACCGGTAATGTTCAGCGACAGCCTTTCGGAGTCGCCGTTTTGCATATTTATACCCAAGAGGGTCATGAGAAGACTGTGTTCCACCCAACTGTACGCTCGGATGGTTAACTGAGCGTTTTGGTGGCAGCTTAACAGAGTTATCTAGCCTCCTTTGGGAAGATGCGATACCAGGGTCCTTCGTGACCACGTTGGCTTTTCCATCCCTTCTCCTGGGTCCGGGATAATCGTCACCCATACGCCTGTGTTCAGGTGCTGATGCTCTTGAGTTAGGTGCATAAGCCAAAATCCCGTTTCCGCCAGCTTGGCGAGGCCGTTCGGGTTCCGTGTTGTGGAAGCACTTGATCAGTGACGAAAGTGCAAGTGAAATAGAACGACCTGCTAGCTTGACCCAGCATTGCGCCTTCAAGGACCTGGACGACTCCTGAATAGGCCAGGGTTTAGTGGGATGTGCATCAATTCGTAATACAGGCACTGACATAAAATATTTGGCGGTGTACTTCGAGTTCGATGAGTTGTTTTTTTAGTAACTTGGCACGTTCATGCATTTCATTTTCTCTCTCCGCGTGGAACGTCGCTACTTTGCCTAGCTCGGCATCAAGCATGTCGAAAAACTTTGTATGGGCGGGAGGCAGGTCGGAGAGTATTGTATGCAGAGGCAGGGACGGTGGAGATCCTGTAAGAACCAGGGTTGCGTTACTGTTAGACTTTGGCGAGCAGGAAACTTACTTACCCGAATTTTTAAGACGAGGAAAAACTGGAGAACGGTGGGTATTTGAGGGTAGCGGTGTTTGATGAGATGATGCATTCAACGCCGTTGCGGTCATATGAGGAAGGCTTGCCATGGCCAAACTAAAGGAAGGTACTGACATACATTGTAAGCTTCAGGGCTGACTGTCCTCAGTAGATTTATGGCTTACTTCTTTCATGGTTATTTGTTCTCCATCTCATGGGGGAACCGAGCGCATGCCCACTCAGGTCTGGAAACCCATTTACCGTAGGATCAACCCCAGAAACCCATAAGCGCGTTGACGTGGTCATTGCTCCAGCCAAGTTCTCTGCCATAATTGAATTCATACTCAGGTAGTTCTCGCGAGTGTTCTGACCTTCGGACTCGTCATCTTCCACCTTAATGCCTGGAGCGGGATCGCGAATATGATCGGCGTCTGTATTCCCAAACGAACTCGACGAATCAGCTTGCAGCGAAGCTTGTGCTCGTATAATCCCTAGCTGGTCTTTAAGCGCATGGTAGTCTCTGTTGGATAGGGGGCGAATACAAGAAATAAAAACCATGTCAGGGTATGGATAACTTCAGATCAAGAGGCAGTAAATCATTTACATGTAAGCCTTTTTCCATTCGGGAGTCTATGGAATGCGGTTCAGCACGGCTTGAGTGGTGATGGGCTTCAGAGACACTAACCTGATCATCTTGGAGGTATCTACAGCAATGCGGAGGTTGAAAGAGGGGCCCGTGGTCAGGAATGGCCGATACAGTGAAAACTGCTGCTCACCGCACAAACTTCATGTCTCGACGCGAGTTGTCCAAACCGACTGGCCAGCTGGTATTCAACATCAGAGACGATCCCGATAAAACAGTGTGGGACTCTAAGGGAGCGGGACGGATCGGGTCATTTTTGCATCCTAGAAACTAAAGAATCCCGCCACGGAAACCGCTGGACAGCACACGACATCAATTCCGTCAGTTTCAAACCTCTAAAAGATACGATCAGACGCGGTCGGCTGAACCCTGTGTGGGGTCAGTGCGGATCTTATCCCCACGGGCCAGGTCCATAGACGTGAACTCAGTATGACATCAAGAAGCCTTCCGAACAAGGTAAAGCACGAGAATTGGTATTTTTGACACCTAGATTCTTATCTGATGCATCGCGTCATTTGATAAGGATACGCTGCAACGTGTCTATCAATGCGCATAAACGTGATCGATCCACGCAGGCCGTTATGTGGGCAGTGCACTTTTCTACTTCAGCAGAGTTTGGCTGACAGACGGAGTTATTTGTACCGGACCCTGGATTATCACCGTTAGGCAACAAAATATGCCAATTACAGTAAGAGGCACCATAAGATGAATATTGAGCGTGAAACATCAAATTTGAAAGTCAATCTATCGGTCGAATATGACCCCAAAGTCGTCTTGCACACAGGCTTCGCACTGGCAAAGGGTTTGAAGCTCGCGTGTCGTGGTGTTAACCATTGCGTGGGAAGGTAGACGGTGGTGACTACACTATTCCGCCTTCCGCGGACAACCTATGCAGATAAGATGGATCGTCTTGAGTCAAGAAGCTACGAAAACAAACATCGTTTCTTGAGTCGGCTATCTCGCGGAGGAATCGTTTTTCGCCGGATCCTTGACCCCGAAATAAATGCTCAATGTCTCTTCCTAGGTGTGATCGTGACACTGGTACTCTTCCACGGAATAACATCACCCCTATTACAACCCTGAGTAGCAAGTTTGAGTGATCGCCACGCCTGAAAGTACATCAAGTGAAGGTCCGCAGGCCGAGTAGCATGCATTTACGTGGCACCAAAGCCAAGCAGGTCTACCGGAGGGTTAAATTTTGAATGACAAGACGTACTTACGCACAGTCCGCTCATGGATCTGTCTACTACATGTGTTCCTGCATTCCTTGTAAACGCATTATGGATGTATCGAATCCGGCCCTAGGAAAAGGTGAGTGCGTGGGTATAGAACGTCAACGACTGCCTACCGAGAGAGTGAGAACTGATGCTGTTAGGTATTCACCTCACCAATCCAGTTTCCGAGCTGGCAAACCTTCAGAGAGAGGCCATCATGATTGCTGAATGATACGCTCAGATGCTCACAGGCTGCACCTTAGCTTAGTAGCCTCTCCAGTGGATCAGTTTGGGAAACGCAAATTGGGAACAAGGCGAGAGCACGCAGAACGGCCCACGACAAAGACGCAAAGCAATTGAAAGCAACATATGCAGACGCGTATTCCGTACCATTCGACGTGTTGGTCCGCCATCACTGTCTAAAGTGTAGTCCCTTGCCGGAAATTTGATCTAGTTGCTCTCCACTCGCGTCACATGACCATCACTGCACTTCGTTGCTGCGACCTGACCAGCTCTCGTCCGCGTCCTCCAGGCTTCTTCATCATGAGCTTTCAAGATATCGAGACAGGCCATTCTCATCCCCCTCAGTCAAGTGGCGCTTCATACCAGCCACAGTTGCGAGAAGACTCCACCTTTTCGTCCTTACAGTCGTCGTTGTCTCTCCAGGTGTTCAAGATCAACAGCAATGTGCAGGGAATCTTGAAATTGGTGGACCAACTTGGCACTACAAAGGACTCCCCTTCTCTCCGTAAACAGCTGTGCGTCTGTCCCGAGTTATCCCCGCTATATATTCAGCAATGAAATGACAGTCATGATCTCACGGAAACGACGAGAGCCATGGCTAAACGCGGGTCAGAGGACTTGAAGAAGCTTTCTTCTATACCAGCTGCGAGTGTAGGTCCATTTATGACGATTCGCTTTCATTTAGACAGAATTCATTCTTCAGTCACACCAAAAGACCTCGTTACAGAAGACCTCGCACGATCTCCAGTTGTCCCTCGTGGCATTCCAGCGAGCGCAGCAGTTTAGCGCAGAGCGACAGCGGACGGTGGTGGAGGGCGTGAGGCTCGCTTTCGAAGACGACCGCACGCATTCTTCGTAAGAAGTTTAGCCTAGGCTGCGACTGTCTGTCTAACTTTGTCAAGCGAAACTCGTTCCACCCCACAGCAGCAACAAGCACAGCTGCTTCAATCGCAGTTATCTCCCCATGAACTTGCTTACCAGGAATCGTTGATTCAAGAACGAGAGATTGAAATTCAAGAGATTGAGACGGGCATTCATGAATTGTCTGAGATATTCCGTGATCTTGGTACACTGGTTAACCAACAGGGTGGCATGCTTGGTGCGCATATACACGACAATTTATTCCGCCTTCCTGATGAAATTCCAGATAACATCGAGTCGAATATTTACTCGATAGCTTCTGATACTCGGGGTGCCGCTGAAGAGCTTTCCACTGCATCAGAACACCAACGGAAGGCTGGTCGTCGTGCTGCCTGTCTGATGGTTATCATCGTGTTCGTTGTAGCCCTCGTGCTTATAGCGGTGAGCCGTTGCGGCTTCGTGCTTCTTTTCCGCATTGCTGAATTTACCTGTCTCTCCAGATCTTGTTACCATAGAATATGCTATTAGCAGATTGCGCCCGGTGGAATTTGTGGACTTGTGTGGGGAAGTCACCGCCTTCGATATTTCTTGTGGCACATGGCTATGGACGTGAGTTTGTAGTTTGTCTTTATTTTTAAATTGCATCCATTTCCGCGGGACGCGATTTGATCACGGTTATGGCTTGTTCTTGATGCGGCGGAGGCGGCGGGAACGTTGGCTGGTGTCAAATGATAGGCTGGCCATATGCCCACATCGATTTCCCAAGGCGGTCAGCGTCATCATCACGCTGCATCCACGCCCGCACAGCTATCGGTCCAACCCCAGACCCGATTAAATAAATCTGCGGCCATTGCACGCCCTCAAATGGCGTTGCATCTCTGCTATATATAACCTCCACGCCAGACTGCACTAGTCCACACAATAATCCCCTCAAAATATCTGTGCTCCCCATGTCTACATCTCCGACCATCGATTCTATCAAGGATACCCGCGATGTGTGCGTATACCCCTGGAGTCCCCTACGGTTGTTGTCCAGTTCACATTCTTAACGCCATTTAGATATTACACAATCGTACGTAGTGCCACCACGGGTTGTACCTCGAGCTGAAAGTTGAAAGTCGGTGGCTTTCGCTGGGTTTACGATACTCGTTTGGGATCACCTCATAACGTTCGACGATGAAGTAGGCGGACTCGGAAACTTAATCTGTGTTCCTATGTCTCAGGTTGACTGTTCTACCACAGGTCGAGCTCATATGGAGACGCAACAAGGGACTCCGTGAGTTGACATTGTGTACTCTGAATTCAAATATCCTTGATATCTTCCACGGCGCAGTGGTATACCTGTTCTTGCTTGTGAGTGAGAAACGGAGCATTATACGTCCGGTGTCTCATTGGAAAAGCAGAACAGGTATCTTACTCCTCTCGGGTTCATTGTAAACCTCGTTGGTGAGACGAACCCACTCATAATGTTAGGCATATCTTTGAAGCTTTATAACTCAGCCTTTACGCTTAGCGAGTGGGGACCTAAAGTAAGTCTGCCATATTTTTAGTGGCAACGTATTTACTTACCGACAAAACGTTGTAGACGTTCGGTACTCATTCATTTCTTTGAATTGTGACCCATTGTGCATACAGCTGTCAACATTTCGTGCGATATGAAGGAGCCATGACTGTTATAGGCACGCAAATAGCTGGGTTCATAATGTTTCTCCGGTGAGGT